>OZ020519.1:30779538-30974770 GCA_963971425.1 Bryoerythrophyllum caledonicum | reverse complement strand
TGTTGACGACGTATCAGCCACGTAGTCGCCTTCGTGGCAGTGGGTAAATTGATTTACCTCGACTCATGGTCAAACCAGGGTTGACCCTTATCGGACGGACAACAGCCTCTACCGGACGGACAGCCGGACGGACGGACACTACCGGACAGACGGACGGCCGAACAACCCTGGTTCTTTCTTGAAGAGAAAGACGAGGCGAACCGGGTCGAGAGCGTTGTTGGCCTTCGGCGCAAATCCCCCCAAGCGCTCGTTGTCGGAGGGAAGATACTTCGACTGCAGGACGTCGTACGCATGGCACAACGACGAGCCCTCAGCAAACGTTGTCACTTGAAGGTGTGACTGCTCGTCGCCGCAAATGAAGAGCCACGCTGGAAGACCGGTGAGAGAAGGCTGCCCTTTCGATGCGAACATTGTCATAAACTCGTCGAAGAAGGGCTTCTCGAATGACGACGTCGCCTTCCCTGCGAACCTAGGGATATTACGGAAGTCGATGATGCCGAGCTTCACGTTGCAGCCCAAGTTACGCCACGAATCCGAGGGCCATCCTCCAAGCGAGTTGGTTGCCGCCTTGTATGGACGAAAGTGCAAGGCCCCCACAGGTGCAACGAACCGCGCCCGCACATCGAGGAAGACTCTGAAGAACTCCTTCGCATACGGAGAGAGATCTTCACATTTGCAGTTGCGAAACTGCGTCTGCCTTGAGTTTGCGTAGTACAAATCCGGTGGACTCCAATCCAAGAGGGCACGCTTTGAGGCCTTGCTGACGTTGTAGTCCTTCTTGAACTTTCGCCAGTTGGAACAACTGTACGCCCTAGTGCTGTTGAAGAAGGCGAGCTCCGGCCTGATCAATTGAAGCTCCATCCGAGCGCCTTCCTTCCTCTTCCTTTGATCGACCCAGTCCCGGGCGCTGTAGCAATCCTCCAGCACTGATTGCGGCTGCTTTACAACCACCTTAGGATAAGGTAGTTTTTGCGATGGCCCTGATCGATTGAGAATATGCTTACACAGCGTTGCGTGATCAGCCTCGGTCATATTGCCAAAAAACTTAAAGAACTCGCGCGTCAATACCCCATCTTTCTCAGGCACCCAGGACTTGGCGTCCTTAAACTTTGACAAGGGCGACGTTGTTGAATCCACATTGATGAGGTCGCCTTGCACCGCCGAAGAGATGACATCCGACCAGAGCTTGAAGGTCTCATCGGATGAGGTGATAATCTTCACCTCGTTCGTAATCGAGAGCTCCTTCGCCTTTCCGGCTTTCTTGAGCGCTGCCTCGTTTTTGGCGACGTCTGTAAGGTTTAAAACGGGTCAACTCACAAAATACCCAAGACTCACACACAATCTCCCCTTGACTCTAAATTCATTCCCGAGATGGTCTAGCGTCAACTGTTAAGTAGTTTGCGTCTAATTGTATGCCAAAAGCTATCTTCTATTACATGACTTAAGTTTATGTACTCGTTTTTAGGGAATTAAGCCTTAAAATGCCTCACTCTTAGCATTCCACTCTTAAGGTATTAATCCCAAGGATTAAGTGCTAGGATAAAGCCTTGCTCCTCTAAAGAGCCTTGCTCTTTAATTAACTATGAATGTGCACGTTAGTTAGTTTCCTAGACTTTTGCCATCTTCGGCTCATGGATACTATCCATTGCACTCATTGTTAGTTCCTTAATTAAATCCATTAGAATTCTCAAATTTACCTCGTGCAATTCGCTCCACTTCTCACGTACGTCCCACGGTTCACGTACTCACGTGCTCATCACAAGTATTAGACTCAAACATCCCACAAGTTAGATTAAGCCTCTAAATAATTCTACTCTAAGACTTGACTTAAGTCTAACCTATCTATTAGTCCTTAACACTTAAATGCAAAAAAAATATCTTCACTCTTACACTTGCATGACTTAAGTTCTATCACTTAGACTTAAGTTCTCTTATTCACACATGCATAAGACTCCCGCCTTATATCTTAATGCTTAAGTTTCCACACTTAAACTTAAGTCTTTCATCAACTACTTATGTATTTCGCACATTAATGCATTAAGTTTCTTATTTCAATTAAACTCCTAAATGCTTCACTCACATTTAGAATTATTGCTTTAACATCCACAATGTCACTTTGACATAGTTAGGGACTTCCCTAACTTAATTCCTTGAAGTTTTAATATTAAGTATTCACATTTCACTCATATGCAATACATTAAGTTTAATTCATTAACACACACAAATTCATGTCACATAAACAATTAGGATGATATCCTAATTTCTACAATGAAGATCTAAATAAATAATGCATTTATGCATAGGAATTTATTCACAATTAATACTTCATGCATACAATTGCATTTACAAAACACAATGTCAAATTTATTCTATGAAGAACTAATATTATTGCAATTATACATATTAATCAAGTCACACACAAGACTTTACATATGCAAATTTAATAATATATATTAATAAAATTAAACATTCTTACAACCATATGAATCATCAACTAGCTTTTTCACTTAAGGCTAGGGCTCACTCCAATCTTCCTCCAAGGAATTGCTATGGTAATGGCCAAGAATGCTAAAAATTCAAGCTAGTCATTCTACTCAACATCCAAGAGGCACACCTCTTGGCAAGAGGTTTTCCCTATCATTAATCATTAAGATTAATTCCACTAAATCTTCACATCTCTTCATAACTATTCATGAAAAGGTACAACCTATCCAAAGGGTGCGAGTTCAACCCTTTTCCCATTATTTCCTTATTCTTGGATATGAATAGGTATTTTCCACTTAATTAACTACTTAGTGTAAACTTAATCATTAATTTTTTAATTCTTCATATATCTACAACCCTTTTTACACTTAATTTTCGGAAAAAAACTATTTTTGTCATTTTGGCTCTACATAGCCCTCCTCTTAGCTTGGAGACGTCCTCGTCGACTTCAACGACCTCTGTCCTTGAAATTAATCTTTTGCACTTCATCTTCCTTTTTATCATTTTCTTTTAGTCTCCTTATGCTCTATATAACATGTCTTCATTTATCTTTTTTAAGGATTGTTGAATTGATTCGCTTTCCATTGTTCTCATCTTTAATAAGTATGTCTCATACATACCAAGTCTTTACGTTTTTTCTTTAACTAAACTCTTCTGCTTAAGTCTTCTACTTAAGACTTTTATTTTTTATTTTAGCTTTGAATTTTCCATTCTCTTTTAGATCTTCAATTTTAATTTTTTATTGCTTTTCAAATTTTTCTCTCCAATTTTATTTTTCTTCTATATCTTCCTCTACGTTTCAATTTTTTTTTTTTTTTTTTTCAAGTTTAGAAAATTAGCACTCATTAGTCCTCACATCTCTTGATTAGTAGATTAGTAGTGCAACTAATTACTAATCCTAGATTACTAATTTTCGTTTCACACTCTTCTATTTCTTCTAACTTATGTGAGCTATCCTATCATACAATTTATGTAGTGCGTGTATTACTTCACCACTAATTGTATTATCTACATCACTCACATAACCTCTTTTCTTCATTTCTCAATATTATCATGTTCTTTCTTATTTTTATTATTTTTTCTTTCATGGAAATCTCTCATTAGATTTATCATGTTCTCTCTTATTTTTTCCTTCAACTAAGTTTAGTCTATGTGTCTTATTATTTATTTATTTTTAAATTAAAAAAAATCATTTTTCTTAATTATCATTTATTCACATTTCAACATACTTTCAGACTTTTAGAAGTTTAGGTACTACTCTATTTACCTTGACTTACTAAGTCTTTATAGGTTTCCATCTAAACTCTGTTGTATCTTGGTTATTTTCACTCAGGCTTCTTTAGAGTTTGTAGATTCTAACTAACATGACTTAATCATTCCTATCACTAAACCTCATGTATAAGTCTCTCTTAAAGTATGATAGGTACAATTTGGTTCTAATTGTTCTTTTGATATTGTTACTAAAACTCTTATAATTCCATACTCAGACTCAAGGTTCTATTCAAATTGTTCTTTTACTAAGTATTACTTTAAAACTTTCTTTGTAGTTTTCTTAATCCTATTCCCAGACCAAGGACTCAGTCCAATAGTTTCTACACTAGTAATGTAACTAATTTTTGTTTCATAGTATCTCACATCAACTAGCTCAATGTTTGGACACTTGTTCTTTTTCTCTTCCTCAAGGTCCAGTCAATTTTGAGAAGTGACTTGTCATGATTACTTATCCTTTATCCAAGAGCTTTTAGTTGATTAGATGAATGGATCTTTTATTCCAATGATGTGAAGTTTACTTTGATTATGGGATTTGACACATTTACTATTACTCCATAAGTTCAAGCATATTCAAATTCTAACTTATTAATAGGGATGGCCAATATACTGTGATAAAAAGTCTTGCAAAAGTGTCACTTCTTATGTGGTAGTCAAACTATGACTACTGTTGGTGTCTTACTTATCAAATCTCGTCGACCTTCATCCATGTGTTTAATTCATCCATGTTATACTTTGTTTACACACACATGTGTCTATATTGACTCACAGTCTTTACATCATATCTGAATTGACTGGTATTACACAAAATTCTTGAACCTTTTTCTCTTCTCACATTTTCTAATTAATGTCACCTTTTCCTTTAATGACTGCAGGTAATCATATTCCTCATCGTAAATACTGCTTCATGTCTATGTTTTTCAAAATTATTCATCAATTTATTTTGATTTTATTTGATTTGATTTGATTTGATTTGATTTTTTAAAACCTTCATTCTTCTCTTAGCACAAAATTACTTGGAGATGTTGAGTAAATCTTCAAGACACTATGGTAATGTTAAATTGCCATTAAAAAGTTTTAATAGCAATATTCATTTACTCCGTATGGTCCAAACTCACGAAATTTTGATCACATTATCTCATATAAGTTTAGGAAAAGATCCTATAGTTACATTTTCAATACTTCTATCATGATCTTTGTTAATCAATGAAGTAGAGATTCCTCTAAAATGGCCTGGGCCTTTCAAGGTGAAGCTTTTTAACAATTCTTCCTAATTTCCTTGCATATAATTTATACTTGTCTTTCGCAATATAACTTTTTCCATAATTTTTTTTTTAATTAGTTTAAAAATATTTTTATATGCATCTTCGGAAACCGAGCAACATGCAAAAGTTTGTTGAGAATCAGAATTTATGGATGGAAATTTTGGAAACACATAATATCATTAGCTTGGCAGTGTTTCTTAAAACTTGCTTTCTCAGGAACATATTCCCAAAATCTGCAGAGAATCTCTTACGTCATAATCAACTGCGGCCCTGTGCACAGTTTCTACGGGTTTTTTTTTTTTTTTTTTTTAATAATAATTTTATACTTAAAGGTATATCTTCCAAAAACAGAAAGTCTCATCTATGATCTTATCCATGCAATATCAGGTTGTACTCTGGAGAGTTTCAGCTTTTGTTACTTCCACATCAGCCTAGGTTATGGAGGCGGGACCACTCACATGTAGCTTTTACTTTGCGGGACCACTCACAGGTACCCTTTACCACAGTTCTCTGATTCGCATGCACCATCTCGTAGAGTCTGTCAACTTAATTTGAATCACTGGTGGTCCCTATGAACTCCATATTTATGTGGGTGAACATGATCACTTTTTACTGTTACACAACTACTGCCACCACTTATAATTTAAGACGTTTGTTCATGCACGTCAACACAGACAGCTCCTCTGTCTATGTCTATTAAGGTCTTAGGAAGCATACTCTTAAATTTCATACTTATAGATTCAGATTTGTAAAATTATGACGTTCCATAAGTTGCATATGCTAAGTATATTTAAATGACTTTAAAATGTGAGCAATATCATAGCGTTTTCATCATAAATTAGTAACATCACAATTACAGTAGTTCACAGCGTCGCATCATTCTTTTCTTGACATATGCTCAGAATTATTCAAATGTAGCCGTTTCTCAATTCTTTGTAATGAATCCACAAAATAACGTACTTCCTCCGTCTTTCCAGACCTCACTATGAAGCTTGCAACAGTGCAACTACTAAGTTCTCTTTTTAATACCAGTTCATTTTTCTGATCTGGACTTGGTGTCGAGGAATCTTGTTGTCATCTGAGCACAATGAATTTCATGTAGAGAATAAATTATAATTCATTGCCGCTGCTGGAGCCACTTTACAACCGATCCTTTTCAATGAAACACAGCAGAGCTCATTGAGGCTCAATTCAATTCACTCACAATTCCGAATCCAATCATGAAAATAAGATTTTTTACATTACTGCTAAGCTGCCACTCTCTTTTGTCTCCTCAGTCTATCAAGATAGATGAATTCCACGGCAAGCTTTCATCCAGTTTATTTTTTATTTTTATTTTTAGTAAAGTGAGGTGCTCCTATTTTCATTTCTCTGCTGTGTAAAAATGGTTGACTGCTCTTTCAGTGAACGTGTAAATGACAATGTATGCATTTTGTACTCCCTGGCCTTTCTCTTTCGTCGTGCGAAGATAATATCACCTCAGGTATGTTCTCAGCATTCGCTGATATTTTCAAGTTAACACGTGATTTGCTGAATTACCTCTTCTTACAAGTCTATTGCACTTTGATGATTGCAAGCTCCTTGTAATCAATCTCAAGAACTAATTCGCTACTTCTACCTTCTTCTCAGGTGGGTTGTGGTCGCTCTGCTACTGTCTTTCATACAGGTGACCCACTTGGTGACGCTGCTGTGCATCCCATTCGCTGTGAGCTCCGGACGTGCCCCAGCCCTGCCAACAACGTCCGTCGCAGAGCACCGGCAGAAGTCCGCCATGTAGGCCTGATCGACAGTTGTACACACCACTTATATATTCTCTCCATTGTCTTGATGCACTCTTCACCTTCTTCGTTCTTTTGCTTCGACCAGATCATCGACGGTTTGCTTCCACTCTTGGACGTCGGTGTTTATTCTCATCCTCCTTCTCAAGCTCTTGCAGGAAGGTCTGAACTCCCATATCTTCTATACTACGCCAAACATCTTCATCATTGATGAGAGGTGTCGTATGAGTCAATTGATAATTTAGCCAACATGATAGTTGTTGCTGGCGTTCTGGAGAAAATTCCAGAGCAAAGATGGAGCTTGAAGCGGCAAGAAAATGGGTGATAATCATACACTCCAACATCCGAATGCACCTGGCAGAGTGTCGCTGCAACTTCACCCAGAGGTAAAACTCCACCTTGGTATCATCATAATGGTTCACATTGATTACCACCTTATACTGTGCGCAAATATATGATAAAAACTTACAAAATACGGCTGTTCGAAAGCAAACAGGATCAGTGTGGTGTTGGTGCGCATCAAAGAAGGAGCGGTAAGAGATTACACACTCTTCAAAAGTGCTGAAGTGCCCTGGCACTTGCGGCCAATTGTACGGCACTGTATCAATTCTTGCCCAAGGTGCCCATCGATATCTGCGAGGTACGTTTAGTGGGCACAAGTGAAAGTTGGTAGCCACGTTGATAGGCACAGTAGTCGGCCAATTCTGAGAAAGAGAGAGCTTCGGGTACAGTGTATCCCATTTCCTCCACCTCTGTCTCGACAGACCAAAATCCTCTAAAAGCCACTCGATTGCCTTCCACGTTGGGAAGGGCTTTTCACTCTCCTCATCTAACATCCGATCATAGTGACCAAGATAATGTTGTTTTAACATGGAACCACTTACTGGCAGGGTAGACTGTAACCAAGTTGGAGGTCTGAATTCTACTGTCGGTTGCGGTATCAATACTTGGACATGATACTCAAAGTCACTTGGGTGTGGTTGGTTCTCCAACATACGTTTCAGACGTTGGCACACCCGAGCTCTCTCAGAAATATAATGACCACAAGTGAGCTCTCCTCTCTTATGGACATCTTCATGCTCCTGTACTTGTGTCAAGGTACCAAGCAAAGCGGCTTCATCACTGATTGGCTGCAGCAACTGTTGTACTGTCTAGTTCCAATCTCCATCTCTAGGATGAACCACTGTAGCTGGCGGCATTCTGACAAATCGATAAGACTCAACTGGCTGGTCATTAGCTCGCCTCTGAGCTACCTGTTCTTCCAAGTTCAAATAGTACATCAATGTACGAGCACCAAGGTCGCCTATTGGCACTACCAACTTGTTTGTAGTTGTCAAATACAAGTCACCTCTGGCTAACATCTCACACATGAGGTTGTTCATGTTAGCATATTTACTTGCATCTAACCAAAAATAATCAAACGCCTCATCTGTGAGGGTGGCTCCTCTGGCCAAATTATGAATCCGCAGGAATGCTTCCCGTTGTAGCTCGTAGGTGCGGAACAAAGAAAATGACGGAGCTGCAATGCTGTCATACCACCACAATGACTCCTGTAACTGCAGTTTTAAGGCTTGTTCTCCAAATAACTGCAGTTGGAGCTGATCATTGGTCTCTACCAGGGTCTTAATCTCATTTTCTTTATTACTTACCTCCACGAGTGCTGCCCTGTGATCTGCAATCTTCACAGCCAATTCTTGTGTGAGGTTCTCAATGCGTTCCTTCTCATGTTTGAAGAGCTCCTTCTCGTTTTTCAGGTGCTCCTCATAATCCCGCAGATCCTTCCTGAGCTGTATTAGCTCTACTTGGGCCTCTTCGTATTGTTGCCTCTTCCTCTGAAAGTCTAAAGTATCTTGGTGCATCTTCTCCGCCTCTGCTCGAACCATCACTATCTCTGCACGGTATCTTTCTCTCTCCTGGGAGAATTTTTTCTCCATGGTCTCTTTGGCACATATAGTTGCTGCACTATTAGCTTGTGCTTTAGATAAAAGGTTGTCTTTGGCTATTACCATCATCTCCAGTTCTTCCTTCTCTTTCTGCAGGATCTTGTAAGTAGAAGTATTGGGAATTTTAGAGGGTGGAACTTGTGGTCGTATGGACCTATCTACTGGAGCCTTGTTTTTGGAAATACCAAGAGCACGTGTCTTGTCCGCCATTTCTACTACCTCACTTTGGTTGACCGGAGTCTTTGAGCTAACTACAGGTCTTGATGAAGAGGTCCTTTTCCGTATGAGTGGCACCTCTGGTGAAGATGGTGGATCTTCTACATCCATTAAAGTGGGCTCGGGTGTCACTATAGAAACGAGCTCAGTGACTGTACCTGATACAACCTGTGAGATCGGAGCTACCTTGTTTGCCACATACTCCTCCTGAGATTGCTCCAGTCATGGTTTCTTCCTCCGAAAGCTAGTCTTTCCCTCCTCCTCATATGATCTGGACTGGCCTTGGTCACGTAACTTAGGACAAAGTTCTGAGAGATAGGTAGAGCTGTAGAAGAAGGTATTGTTACGCTTTCCAGCAATCTCAAGTCGAATTTGGGTGTATAAAATTTTAGCCCAGTTGAGCCGCTCTCCATGCCAGCTTCGAAACGCCGCAGCTAAGCCTTCGGGTGCAAGATTGTCTTTTCCAGCAGGTGCCATCAACAAGCGCCTATTCACGTAGTGCAACCATTCCACCCAGTTTTCCTTGGCACGGTCTAGCTTATAGCCCTTCTCTGTTTTAGCTGCCTCAGGAGCATCAAATACTTCAAGCAGCTCACTTTTTGACAAAAGGATGACTCCCATTAAGGTGGTCCCTATAGTAGGTATTCGAGGGAAGTGTTTTGCCACTGCCTCGAGGTCAAAATATACCAGCTTTCCCTGTATCCTAAATTCTTCTCTTGCTCCTCGCTTTGATTCCTGCAGGTAGGCTTTCACTCGTTCTGGATCTGCTAGAGGCCAACGTTGACAAATGAAGTCCCACAGTCCAGCTTTTTCCAGGTTATCTCTATTCGGATCCACCACTTCGTCAGGAATCGACATCAGCGGTGACGGTGCCACCGTGAGCTCAGCTGGCTTTTTCGTCATGTCTTCTGTTCGTTTCTTCACCCGAAATTGTCCAACCAGCTTGTCAATTTGTTCGTTACTTAAGATACCATTATTTGGAGTTATCATTTTTCTAGAACTCCTTACTTCACACTCTCTTCTTCAGGTTTCAATATCTCACAGCTCTCGGCAAGGTTCTTTCTTTCTATCAACTTAAACTAACAGACTAGATGCATGCAGACACTTCTTATGCTATTTTACAAAGTGAGTTTAACATTCATCTTTCTCACCATACTAAGACAACGTACACACAAAACATTTCATACATGTGCTTTTTGACTCACCTCAACTCTGGATGCTGATACAGACCAATGATTTCTCTGAGGTAAGGAATTTCACTTGAAATCGCTCTTGTTCAGGTGATACCACTATATGAAGTGTTCTGATGATGCTCCGATGCTTACAGGTGCTCTAATATTCCCCACTTCCAAATACAGTCCACCAGTATACAATGATACTAGTTGCTGCCTATCACTGTTTGCTCATGCAGACAGCAACAAGGTGACGCTCACTCTATGCACAGGCACTACTTAGTAAATACAACAATCATTTTCTTCACCACAAGTTTTTCTAACAAATTTATCAAATATGCATAACTGTACGAACAACATGCAAGCTTTTATTCTCACTGTAATGCTAAAATGATGCTATTATGCAGACAAGTGCTTCGTTGATACTCTTTTCCCTCACAGGTGTTGTGATGCCACCCATGCAAAATTTACACATGGTTAAATGATCTTCCTGCATGTTTTCAGCACACGTTAGGGTTTCAAGTTTTATCAGTTTTAACTTGTTAACTTGTGTATCTTGTCACTATTATTACTACATCTTCACAGATCATCATAGTGTTGCTCATATTAACGAGTGTCCTTATTTTGCTTGCACTCAACTGCTTTCCTCAGATCAAAAGTTGAGGTTTTTCTTTTTCTTTTTCCTTTTAATCACATGATACATCTAAGACAACACTACTCTCATTCAATTATTATCGTCTGAAGTTTCTCTCCGGGAAGGGGTTCATGTCGTTTAAGTTCTTAACTGTAGACTCTTTCTTGATCAGTTTGTTAAAATAATTTTAGTTGTTTCTAACATGACTAAACTCAAAATCTCACCTTCTTCTTGACACGTGTTTTGAGTTCACTCTCTCCTTCATACCTCCAACATGCTAAACTTCACACACACACACGAATTTCATCAGTATATTCTCTGATTGGAATTCTGGGCAAAACTTCAATCTTTCCAAGACTCTTACCTTCACAGACTTGGTTCAATTTCTGGAACAAACACTGTAAAAGAAGGGAACTGATTTTACATACTGAAGAAACATGATATTTTTTATAAATTTAGGAAGTATCTATGCAGGACTCAAGCTTCTCTCATGTCCTCCGCATACACCATTAGGGTTTCACTTTGAACCAAGATCTGTCAGCCTCATAAATGCTCATGATCTCGAAGATCCACTGTCTGTTCTCTGAAGCTTTCTCTTTTCTCTCGGTCTAACTTGCATTCTTACTCTCCAGCTTTACATTTTTTTTTCTAACTACTTATTTTAAATGTTATAATTTTCATACTGATTTTAACGCATGCAGAGTCTTTGTGTTTGCAATATACCAAAGTTCACGATTTCAAGGCTATCTGCTTCTCTAACAATATCTCCAATCAGATTCCTCAAACATTGTTCTCATTGCTACCACAACTTACAGATCTTCTTTATGCATGAGTTAGCAAGGAATATAATTTTCTTCATAAGACCCTTAGTGGTCTTACACGGGTTCAAACTTCAAAAGTCATACTGTTTCGCAACATCTACTAAACTCTCGCTTACTTTATAGGTTTTCCGATTTTATCAGAAATAACTTACCTGTTTTTTGGTTACTCACGTCTTCTTCTCCGCTATCTGTGACACAATGTTGTGCATATAGACACGACGATATGCACACAGTATGAGCGGCAATCTTTAAAACAATTTCAACGATAGTGTAATTTTAGCTTCTATCATGCCTGACCTTCTTGCAGGGAAACAGTTATCTGGATACTAACAATTTCTTCAATACTCACTCCTAATTCTATCAACCTACTGCTCTCTCATGTACAAACTCAGACTTTCCATATCGCACCACCAAATTTACTCAAAGTCATGTTTCCTCGCACACTACTTTGTCAGCTAAGAACTCGTATCCTTGTCTTTTAGGGTTCTAAGGTTTCAACCAAGACTTACCTGATGGGTGCCGTTCTTCCGCTTCAGACAACACCGTTACTTTCGTCCTCTTAGTTCTGCCCTTTACTTCAAGAACTCTATCGCTGTGAGCATTTCTACTGACTCTCTCTCTTCTCGCGCGGGAGTACTTCGCACCTCAAGACTACTGAATCAGTTACTGTTTACTTGATAATGAGCTCTCGTGGCAATGGACGACATGTGTCGTGCTCATGCATATCATTTGGGTTTAACCTTTCTAATCGGTACTTTCCAGTACTGCTCTCCCATTCGCATTTACTTTGTCTGGTATGTACGCGTATACAATATTCATACTGTCATTATACTAGCGTATCCCTTCTCTCAAAACTCTACCGTACTATATTCTACTGTTTCCTTTTTCTGGCCTTTTTATTCCGGTATTTAATTATTACTTTTACTTTTTATATTTTCGAAGTAATTATTCTTTGATTTTAATTTTTCTAACAGTTTTGATATTTTAGTAAACACTATTTTCGATATTTTAATAGGAGTTTTTATTGTAAAATTGTGCTATTAATTTTTGTAATTCCTACAATTTTACTAGAAAACTGATTTCAAGATTCCTTTGTTCCACTGCTTATGATTTTAATTAATTTTCTCTTTTAAATGGCTGGTTTTTTTTTATTTCCCTATTTATATTTTAACTTTCCTTTTCTCGCGTCAATCGTGCATGCAATCTGTACGTAAACCTTATCAACTGGTGCATCGTACAGGTCTCGTAGACTTGGAACCGCACCAGCCCGAATACCCGTATTTGTACAAAATAGCATGTACGTATTTGCATCAATTTCTATATCTGCAGTATGTATCTCTATTCGATACATTCAGTTAACCAATCCTCTCAACCAGTACTTTACCAAGTCCCTTTAAATTTAATTTATTTATTTTTTATTATTTTTTTCATTAATTTTGTGGTTTAATTTCCTACATTGCCTTGTTTAGCTTAATTGACTTTTTTCTCCTCCAAAATTATTTTTTTGTTTCCCAACTTTCAGTTTTATTTATTGTTTTTATCTTTCACTTTACTTTCATAATTATTTATGTTTAATTTGGACATTTGTCCAAAAATAACCCGGTTCCATAATAATTTTAATGTCATACTAAATATTAATAGTGTGACATTTTCTCCCTTAATTAATTTAAGAGATTTTGGAAGATTTTTGTGCAAGTTTAGTTAAGCAAATATTTTTATTTTATTTTTTTTATCTAGGAAGTGTCTGTATAGGTCTCAAGCTTTCAATCGTTTGGGCTTACCACACAATCCGTCCTAATTATTCACGGTCTGTTAATTGAAGTATTTCTTGATGAAATCTTCTTGTTGGCAAGAATGTCCAGCCATCATGCATGCAACTGAATAACTGTTCCATTAATCACTACTCGGGACAACTATTGCTGTCCTTTCTGTCCTTACTAGTTTGTTTAATTCACGTATCAATCTCATGATTGTAACACATGTGGTAAATTATCTCATACGACTCATGAGTATGGCTGATGTATATCATTAGGTACCATAACTTCCTCTCTTTGCTTATTTTATACCCTTAAAATATGCCAGCCTATGACCACCATTTAAGGATGAGCAAATTAGAAAATTCAAAGTAATTTTTACTTCTAATTTTTTTAATATTTTTCAATGAAAGAATTTAAGGATATGATCTCAATCCAAGTGATCTCATATTTTTCCGATGAAACTTGAATTAGTTATGAATTTTCAAAGTCTACTACCACTTTTGCCTATAAGTCATATTTAGACAACTTTTTTCTTTTCATGCTTTTACTTTTCATAACTCCTTAATTTCAGCACTAGTTAATGCACATCTATTACAATCATGTGTTCTCACCATACTTTTTCATGAGTTGGTTCATTGCCTTACTTTAGTTGTTTTTCTTTTGCTTTTCCACTTTTTCTCATTGGGTGATATTTTTGTTACTCAAAAAAACACCTACATTCTAAGAGGGGTCATTTTATTTTTATTTTTTACTTGTATTTTTATTTTTTAGCACACAAGTAGCTATTTTAGTACTTTGTGGCAAATCCCGTCAAGTGAGAAAAGTTTTATGTTCTGAGGTTATGAATTTTTATTTTTATTTTTGATAATTCAAACCCAAAATTTGTATAATTTTGCACTTTCACCTGGGTAGTTTAGGGTCATTCCGGACCACTAAAAAATAGTTTTTTAATGGTAGTTTATCCTTCTCTTTATCTCTTAATTTTCCAATCTTTGTTTTCCCCCTATTCTCTTTTGATAATCAAATTTTTAAGTTACCGAAAGTGACATTTTGGAACTAAAATAAAAGAAGCAAGTTCTATCACTAGTTATAATGTCATACTAATTAGTAATATGATTTTTTTTTCTTTTAACCAAATTTTGATTATTTTTAAGAGAATTTTAGTGGATTTGTAGCTAAGGGCTTAATTTAACAATTATTTTTGTTTAGGATTATTGCCCCCTTCTTTAATTCATAACTTGCCCTCAAGTTATGTATTGTTTTAAACGATAACCATTATAGCAGGTTGCATGTACATTCCCTTGAAAATCTTGCAGTTCTACTGAACCATTAGGGTAGGATTTAAGTATGCGATATGGTCCAAACCACCTCATCTTAAATTTCCCTGGGAATTTCTGAAATCGACTATCATATAGTAACACTAAATCATTATCATATAAAACTTTTGGTTGTAACTTACTATCATAGTAGGTTTTTCGTTGTTTCTAAATAGCTTCCATATTTTGGAAAGCTTGAGCTCTTACCTCATCAAGACGCTCTAAAGTATCATAACGTTCTCTCAAAGATGCAACATTTCCAAGTCTCTCGGATATTGCTACCCGTAATGAAGGTACCTCCACTTCAATTGGTAACATGGCCTCCAAACCATATACTAACTGAAATGGTGTTGCTTTAGTTGTAGTTTTTATGGTGCATCTATATGCCCATAATGCATTATTTAGCTCATAATCCCAATTAGATGCATTCCCTTGTAATGTTTTAGTTATGATCTTACAAAGAATGCCATTAGACTTTTCAGTTTGTCCATTAGCTCTAGGATGATAGGGTGTTGACTTACGATGCTTAATGAAATATTTTTGCAACATTTTCTCAATAGTATCATTGATAAAGTGAGTCCCCCTATCACTAACAATTTCTTTTGGACACCCAAATCTAGTAATGATATGTTCATAAATGAATCTGGCAACAGTATCCGCATCATCATTTTTAGTGGCAAGGGCTTCTACCCACTTAGTCACATACTCTGTTGCAACCAAGATGTAACGCTTTTGACCCTCACGACTAGGTGGTTTAATGGGACCTACAAAGTCAATCCCCCACTTCTCAAAAGGAATCTGTGCTAAAATTGGTGTTAATGGCATAGCCTTAATGGCTGTCGGTTTACCGACTCGTTGACAAGGATCACATTTTTTAACATAACTAGTGGCATTGGCAAAAAGCGTGGGCCACCAATATCCAGCTCTTAATGCTTTTTGAGCTGTAGCCCAACCCGCAAAATGCCCTCCACAAGCATCATTATGACACCCTACTAAAATCATAGACACCTCACTAGGATTTATACATCGTCGAAGTACATCATCTTTGCCTCTCTTATAGAGAACACCACTTATCATAGTGTATGGTAAAGATTGATGAACTAATTTAGTTTTATCCTTGCTAGTGTATTCAATAGGAAAGGTGCCTTTTGTCAAATAGTAGATGATATCAGCATATTCTTTTGGAATTATATCAAGTACCTCCACACCTTCTTTAACACTAAAGATGTGTGCATCTGGAAAATTATCATCTATAGACTCTGGATTAATGGTCTCACTTAATCGTGACAAAAAATCTGCATTTTGATGTATTCTCCCTGGTCTGACATTGATGATAAAGTCAAATTCTTGCAATAACAAAACCCACCTTGCAATACGGCCACTTAGTTGAGGTTTATTGATCATGTACTTTAAAGCATCATGATCAATATGAAAGGTAAACTTATATCCCAATAAATAATGTCTATATTTCTGAACAGAGAAAATCATGCCAAGACCTTCTCTTTCAGTTACAGAATAATTCCTTTCTGGGGCACTCAACTGCCGACTTGCAAAGTAAATTGGTCTATCATGACCTTTAGAATTTTTCTGGCTTAAGACACTTCCAATTGCTACATTAGAAGCATCAAGATACACTTCAAAAGGCTTTGACCAATCTGGAGGAATTAGAACAGGTGCTTTACTAAGACGACGTTTTAACTTGTTAAAGGCCTTAGTACAATCATCTGTCCATACCCCTGGTAGTAAAGTTTGTTTTGTTAAAACATTCAAAGGTGCTGCTATAAAAGCAAACTTATATATAAATCTTCTATAATAGCCCGTTGCACCTAGAAATCCTTTTAGTCCAGTCAGATGTTCAGGTATGTCCATTTTGAGGATAATGTCAACTTTGTCTGGGTCAATTGATATTCCTTCACTTGAAACAACATGACCTAATAATTTTCCACATACAGTGGCAAACTCAGACTTAGCAGCATTTATGGATATACCATACTCTCTACATCGATCAAAACATTTCTTTAAATCTTTTGCATGATCTGCCTTAGAACCAAACACACAAAAATCATCTAAAAATATCTCCATGAATTTTCTAAGATATTTTGTGAAGGCTTGAGTCATAACTCTTTGGAATGTTGCCGGAGCATTACACAATCCAAATGGCATGACATTATATGCAAAAGTTCCCCAGTCTGTGGTGAAAGTGGTCAATGGTTTATCTTCTGGGGCTATTTGAACTTGGTTATAACCCGAGAATCCATCCAGGAAAGAATAACACTCATGACCAGCTACACCATCTAGGACTGCATCAGAAAATGGTAAAGGAAAGAAATATTTCTTGGTTGCTTTGTTCAACTGTCTAAAATCCTGACAAATACGGATCTTACCATTCTTTTTAGGTACTATGACAATAGGTGACACCCACTCACTAAATGGCACGGGATAAATGAAATTACACTCCAGTAATTTATCAATTTCCTCTTTAACCATTAGAGAATACTTTGGGTTCATCCTATATTGTCTTTGCCTAACAGGTTTAGCATCCGCTTCTAGGATAATCCGATGTTGACAAACATCCGGAGGTATGCCTTTCAAGTCTTTGTAAGTCCAAGCAAAGGCATCCTTTTCCTTTTTAAAGAATTCCAACCACTCATCATATTCTTTAGGACTTAGTCCATCATAGAGCTTAATAGGCTTAGGATCTTCCTTAGTGCCTAAATTCATTTCCATAGTATTTTTTACTAAAGGGCGAACACTAGGTATTTTTTCACCTAGCAACTCATCAGAATCTGATACATAAGGAGGTTCCTTATCAGATTCGCCCTCGATAGTAATGTTAAAAATAGGAGAATTTTGCCATGCTTCAATAGCTGCATCCGAGTCATCGACTTGACTAGGAGGGACAAAATACTCTCCAGGACTTAAACTTTTAAACGTAGGCATATCCTCGACAACGTTACTGTCCTCAAGTTCAGATTCTGATTTTGGATCAGTGGTCCACTCAGAACCATCATCCTGGGTCTCACCACATTGGTAGTTGGCAGGAAACATGGGAAGAATGATTTTACTTTTACCCTTCCCAATAGTCAAAGTCCCTTTACCCCAATCGTCCTTGGCTTTGGCTAATGACAACCAAGGTCTGCCAAGAAGGATTGGATACGTGGAAATGGACTCACTCACTTTAAAGACAATATAATCAATTTTATAATCAATTCCACCGATTATTGTATTTAATTGTATTAACTTCCCCAAAGGTTTGACTCTACTTTGATCGGCCATTCTTAAAATAATGGGAGTAGGAACTATTTTGGTTATACCCAATTCTTCCATAGTGTCAACATTCATCAAGTTAACACTACTTCCACTATCTACTTGTACTCCATCAATCAAAGTTCCATCTATAATCACATCAACTGTAGGTGCCCCCGGATCTAAGGAAATATCATGGACATTTACAACTTCAGGTTGAACTTTACTTGCCTCACTTTTTGTTTTTGCCTTAGAATTTTTAACATTACTCTCTTCAATTGTTTTAGCTCTCTTACGAATTAATGAGGATGTCAATTCATTTTTGCAAAATGGTGATAAAGCAAGTAATTGTCTCAAGGATATTTGAGGTTGTAACCTATCCAAATCCGTGAGTATATCATATGGATGCATCCCAACACCTAACCTCATGATTCTATTGTGTTTTCTCTTTTTTAAGGACAAAGATGGTTCTTTTACTATCTTCTTTGAAGGCTTATAAAAAGTAGGTTGTTCCAAAGGTTTCATTGAAGTACTTGGTTTTTCTATAATTGCAGGCTTAAGGACTATTTTTTCTGGCAAAAGAGGTGGTTTAGATTTTTCTTGGGAATCACTACTTATCATTTCAACTATTTGTGGTGATGGTTTAAGAACTTCTGGTCTTTTTACTATAGTTGGCATATTTCTATCAAGCATAGGATTAAGTTTCACTTTACTATAATCACTCTCTGAGCTACTAACAGGTTCCTTTTCAAGAGCTTTTTTGGCTTGTAATCTAGTGATAAAGACATCATGAGGTGTATCAATAGCCATATAGTTAACATTTCTAGAATTGGAAGACTCTACTTCTTGAATTTGAACTTGTTTTCTAACATTAGGGAACTCAGTAATTATGGCTGTGCAAAAGGTAGAAACATGTCCTGTTTGACCACACCTCCCACACAAGGGATTAAAACCTACTTGTTGTCGCTTATTTGTGCATTCCCTAGAATAATGACCTGGCTCTCCGCATCTATAACATACTACTTCTTTGTTCCCATCTTAGTTAGGTCCTTTCCAAACTTGGTGTTGACTATAACCACTATTTCCTCTCGGATGGTTAATATTATTATTCCCATGTTTGATAAAAGGTCGTTTGGATGTAATTCTATAAGGTTGTTTTTGGTTATTATCTTGAGAGGGTTGTTCTTGCACTAAGGCTTTAACTTCCTTGATATTTTTACAAGTAGTTATATCATGACCTTTTGCACCACAATATGCACATTTAAGTTTAGGAATTCCTCCTATAGGATATCTACACTCGATGGCTAAGTGTCCGTGACCCTTACAATTACTACACCAAATATTAGTTTGTTGATTAGTTGGTTTAGGTCTCTTATTTCTACCTTCATTAACTTGTACTGATAATTCCTTAAATTGTTTTTGTAAGGCTTGTATCTCACTTTCCTCATGATTGGGGGGCATCAATACAAGTTGTTGCTCTCTCGGATGAGGTGGTCCTTGTATAGTTAATTGAGGTTGACTAGATATTGACCTAGGATAATAATCTCTTCCACTATTATCCATTCCATATTGTGTAGTTACAGGTAAAAGGTATGGGTCCTGATATGGGGTTCTTCTTGTCTGTAACAACATATTCGATCGCTGCATGGCAGCTTCCCAATTTCTAGCAGCTTCATATGCTGCAGTTAAATTTTCCGGGTTGGAAAGTCTAACTTGGTATATACACATAGGATCTAATAATCCTCTAGTGAAGGTATTAGTAATCCATGCTTCTGGCATATTATGATCTCGCCATCTATTCAACAAGTTTCTTAGACGAGTATAATATCCAGCTATAGTTTCTGTGGGATACATTTGAAAACTTTGCAACTGATCTTGCAAAGTGTTATGTTGGGACTGGGGTCTAAACCTCGTTAAAAAAGACTCTTTTAACGCTTCCCAATCTACCGGTCTAGGATTTAAAGCTGCATACCACCGTTGAGCTTTCCCTAGTAAATTACCAGGAAAACTGGTGATATACTTGTCAATAGCTAAATTATTAGCTGTTGCCACTACTTGAAATCGTTCCAGGTAGGAATCTGGGTCTTCCCCTAAATCTCCATAAAATATAGGAAAAGGAGCAATGTTTAACATTCTATGATGAGCCATAGCAAATGGATTTTCTATATCCCCTTCAGGAGTAGATGGAGTTGATGGTAGAGTAGGAGGTGGAGATTCTTCAAAAGAAGATGAGGTAGAAAAAATCACAGGACGGGGTGGTAGTCTAGGAGATAGTGACCATCTAGGTGAATCTAATGAAGAAGAGTCACTTTGATCTTCGTCACTTGTACTATACTCACCAGCTTTACTACCCCGTGTTTTACGACTCTCACTATTAAAGACTCCTCCTTTTAAACTACTGGATCCTGCTTCTTCTCCATTTACACTTAATTGATCTATCACATTTTGTGCATAAAAATTCAATGCGGTTGGTTCAAGAGTACGTCTAAAAATATCCTCTATACTTTGACGGAAATTCTTCTCTTTTCTGTCTAACTGTAGGGAACTCTCAACACTTTCTGTTCTTATTTTTTGAATAAACTTTTCTAGGGAAATAATTGCTTCCTCGTTAATAAAGTTAGGAATATCCTCTAATTCTTTTTTAATTTTAAGATCTAATTTTTGATAAAAGGATTCCGGATATGGAATTTTAAACTCTGTTGGGTGGAAAGGTCTATTGTCCTCTAGAACACTTTGAGTGGTGGATATAGTTGCTACTGGAGTCTTGAAGGATTGTTCTTCCTCCTTTGATTGGTTTATTAGACTACTATCCGACTTATATCCCCTCTCCCTAGTCTTTGAACTAGATTGGTCACTCCAGGTTTCTAGCCTTAATTTCTTTGGACTAGAGTTACCTGATCGTGAAATGTATTGTTGTCCTTTTTTCCTTATCCTTACTCTAAAACTCTTTGAGGTAAGTCCCTTAGTTGTTAAATTGAACTTGAGTGAATGAGGTAGAGTTTGAACTTTTGTATCTTGTTGAGTGAGTTCTAAGTTTTCTGCTGGCAACTGAACTTCTGCAGGTATAGGTGAAGATGTGCTATTAAAGGTTGAATTTATTGCTAACAATATAGGTCTCTCCCTTTTTGCTATCCTTTTCTTGTAACGTTCGGCTCTTTCTAGCCTTTGTTCTTCAATTTTACCTTTACCCCTATCTGACATTGGTAGGTGCCATAAGGATTTGAAACATTTAACTCTCCAAGTGAATTGTTCAAAGAATGTTGAGTGTGTTAATTCAAACAAAGGTACAACGCTTCTTCCGTTAAGTTCATTCCCTCAACTTCCCATTCAATGTTTCTAGGATACTTATACATGGTTAATAAAGCTCCCATTTCATTTTCTCCTAACCATTCACTAGCTATACCTATTAAAAGATCTATCTCATTTTCAGCCATTTTTAAATATTCCCCGTCATAAGGACCTATCTTATGGTACATACAAATTGTGTTGATTAATCTTCTGATTATTTTTCCACCATTAATTGGGGTACATAGAGGATCAATCTCTTGACTCATTTTGTCATTGGAGATATTTGTTTGATATTTCAAGAAACTGTAAAGAGTTTTAATTCGTGCAAAGGTAGAGAGCTTCCATAGATAGGTTTAGTTCATTTTCTTTATTTATAGGATAACCCAAATATGTCAACAATTCCCCTATTTCAAAGTCACTCAGCCACTCTTTTGCTTGTTCAATTAATTTATCTATTTCAGTTTCTACTATTGCTGAATATTTCCTATCATGACTGATAAAAGTTTCATAGAAAGCTATTCTTGCATACAAGAATCTAAGGGATTTATTTCTTCCACTTTTAGAATCTAGGCGTTCAATTTTTCTCATTTGCTCCATTCAGGAAACAGTAGTGACGCCAATCAGTTAGTGTAAATTGTTCTATCTGAAATTCTCGTGACAATGGTTCTATTATTAATTCTCTTGGGTAATTGAATTTTTGTAAGAAAGTATTGATGATTTTTTTTCTATTAATGGAATGTTGGTTGTTTTCTTTAATGTGTTCTATTTCTATCCCCAAAAGTCTAAATAATTTACCCTCATTGTATTGAATTTTAGAATAAATTATTAACAATCTTTTTAACCTTGTTCGTTGTTCCTTAAAAGTCTCAATTGAGGAACTCATTTCTTAAATACATAATAAATCAAAGGCTACACTAACGGGAACTTCTGAATCTTTAGATAAGAAGTCGGGAAAAAATACTTTTCTCTCAAAGTTTTGTTTACTATAAACAAAGATAAAAATTTCCCTATTAAACTTGTATCCGTTCCAAGCCCCAATACCTTTAGAAATTAATGGTTGTGTTTGAAGTTTTAATTTGCCATATTGGGCAAAAAGGTAATGTAGTTGATATTTTAAATATAATGTTTTCTTCTTAACAATCACTTCATTAAAACCTTGGCCCTTACTCCACACTTTGTTTAAGATTACTTGTTTGATTTCTAAAGGTAGTTGTTCAAAGTTTTCATTAAATGATTTATCAATTTTTGGGTGAGCCCCATAAAATTGGAACCCTTGTCCGTAATACGCACCTCTATAGACACGGTAGAGGGCGCTAAACAAATATGGACCACTAAAGAAGTCACTCAAAGCTTCTTCAGAAATCTCCCATGGAAAAGTAGACATGTTGTAACAACATGTCTTTACTCATTAGTAGTGATTTGTCTTATGAATTTTTTATTTTTTATTTTTTATTTTACTAATTCCAAAGGTTGTTAATTCACACAAAACTTAATGCCATGATAGTTTACTTAAGTAATTGACTTAAGTCCCGATAGCTTTCCAAAATTAAAAACTACTTAAAAACTTGACGGTACCATCCCCAGCATGGTCGCCAAAAATGTAAGGTTTAAAATGGGTCAACTCACAAAATACCCAAGACTCACACACCATCTCCCCTAGACTCTAAATTCATTCCCGAGATGGTCTAGCGTCAACTGTTAAGTAGTTTGCGTCTAATTGTATGCCAAAAGCTATCTTCTATTACATGACTTAAGTTTATGCACTCGTTTTTAGGGAATTAAGCCTTAAAATGCCTCACTCTTAGCATTCCACTCTTAAGGTATTAATCCCAAGGATTAAGTGCTAGGATAAAGCCTTGCTCCTCTAAAGAGCCTTGCTCTTTAATTAACTATGAATGTGCACGTTAGTTAGTTTCCTAGACTTTTGCCATCTTCGGCTCATGGATACTATCCATTGCACTCATTGTTAGTTCCTTAATTAAATCCATTAGAATTTTCAAATTTACCTCGTGCAATTCGCTCCACTTCTCACGTACGTCCCACGGTTCACGTACTCACGTGCTCATCACAAGTATTAGACTCAAACATCCCACAAGTTAGATTAAGCCTCTAAATAATTCTACTCTAAGACTTGACTTAAGTCTAACCTATCTATTAGTCCTTAACACTTAAATGCAAAAAAAATATCTTCA
This sequence comes from Bryoerythrophyllum caledonicum, assembly GCA_963971425.1. Taxonomy (NCBI): domain Eukaryota; kingdom Viridiplantae; phylum Streptophyta; class Bryopsida; order Pottiales; family Pottiaceae; genus Bryoerythrophyllum; species Bryoerythrophyllum caledonicum. The sequence continues at coordinate 30,951,389 of OZ020519.1, read as the reverse complement.
CTCTTACACTTGCATGACTTAAGTTCTATCACTTAGACTTAAGTTCTCTTATTCACACATGCATAAGACTCCCGCCTTATATCTTAATGCTTAAGTTTCCACACTTAAACTTAAGTCTTTCATCAACTACTTATGTATTTCGCACATTAATGCATTAAGTTTCTTACTTCAATTAAACTCCTAAATGCTTCACTCACATTTAGAATTATTGCTTTAACATCCACAATGTCACTTTGACATAGTTAGGGACTTCCCTAACTTAATTCCTTGAAGTTTTAATATTAAGTATTCACATTTCACTCATATGCAATACATTAAGTTTAATTCATTAACACACACAAATTCATGTCACATAAACAATTAGGATGATATCCTAATTTCTACAATGAAGATCTAAATAAATAATGCATTTATGCATAGGAATTTATTCACAATTAATACTTCATGCATACAATTGCATTTACAAAACACAATGTCAAATTTATTCTATGAAGAACTAATATTATTGCAATTATACATATTAATCAAGTCACACACAAGACTTTACATATGCAAATTTAATAATATATATTAATAAAATTAAACATTCTTACAACCATAAGAATCATCAACTAGCTTTTTCACTTAAGGCTAGGGCTCACTCCAATCTTCCTCCAAGGAATTGCTATGGTAATGGCCAAGAATGCTAAAAATTCAAGCTAGTCATTCTACTCAACATCCAAGAGGCACACCTCTTGGCAAGAGGTTTTCCCTATCATTAATCATTAAGATTAATTCCACTAAATCTTCACATCTCTTCATAACTATTCATGAAAAGGTACAACCTATCCAAAGGGTGCGAGTTCAACCCTTTTCCCATTATTTCCTTATTCTTGGATATGAATAGGTATTTTCCACTTAATTAACTACTTAGTGTAAACTTAATCATTAATTTTTTAATTCTTCATATATCTACAACCCTTTTTACACTTAATTTTCGGAAAAAAGCTATTTCTGTCATTTTGGCTCTACAACGTCGATCATTGCGAAGCGCTCACGAACCGCGTTTGAAAATGGCTGTGCAGAACATTGGCAGTGTTGATTTAGCGTACAACCATAGAGGAAAAAAAACCAAACTAGAAGCACCTAAAAATGCAGGTTAACTCGAGCTGAGCTAATTTGCAACCGGAGAGTGTACACTCTAAGTGCTTGAATCTGTATATAGAACTATACTAAGAAGGACAAGCACAGAAGTTAGCTCGAGTCGAGCTAAAGTGCATGACCTTGGTTAAGATTAATTACCTCTAACTTCTTGTCATTGGCAATCTCCACCGCCGTTCTCCGACCTGATCTATGGGACCCGTGAATGCCTGCGGCGGAGTGCTTTGGCATCGGTCTTCCAGCTTGGATCCACAACGCGCGAGAGCCAAGGATATTTGTTGCCCACGTCGGCTTGAATTGGACCAAGTGATTTACGCGATTATAATACGCGGAAATCTTCCTTAGCTTCTCAGGGTCCTCCGTCCAGACAATGTAACACTGCCATGTTCGGAAGTGCCTTCTCATAACCTCCGGTACGTTGCCGTTTATCATCGACTTTGATGCAGCAACGCTGTGCTGGCCGTTGATGATATAGAAGTCGCAGTCGCTGAGCTCCTCAACCTTTATTGGCATATGATCGAGCTTGGGCATGACGCAGAGAGTCTGCTTCTACGTCTTGTCCGGCATTTCGAGGTAGTAATGCTTCAACTCCTCCATACCCCGAGGTTCGAATGCACGGATCGTCCACTCCGGCGGTGCATTATGCAGCCTCATCACATCAAGCTCGATCTTCATCTCTCTGTCTCCTTGGAAGACACAGCTCTGACACTCCGTCCAGAATTTTTGATATATCTGTTGGACGTTGGTGTAGTCTGTTACCTCTCCGAACTCGAGCGCCGAAGGGAGTTCCAATAGTGCAGAGGCCATCAAATTGGCCAACTCTTCCTCTGAAACGAGTTTCGTCTTCTTCCTGGAAGAAGTCTCCGGCTTCTTGGCAGCTGAGCGCTTCTTGACAGGAGACGCTGACAGCGTGTTGCGTAGGGTGCTTCGACTTTCTCTTGCACCTGGAGTTCTTACCGGTACCGATGCTTGACTTATATTCTGGCTACCGGTTACGGCACCAGAAACTACCGAAAGTACTATTGGGTGCCTAGACGCGATTAATTTTGCCTTCTCAAGAGCGGCAAAAGTACTCACTCTGGAAAGAATGACGCGGAGTTTGTTCGCTACAGCCTTCGCTTTTAGCGGCTGACCACTACTAGTCTCCCATTTCTTTTGGGAGATTTCGTGGTCGACCTGAGCCACTATGTCATCAAACTGTGACCCCCTAAGAGAACTGACTAAGTCGAAGATACAGAAGGGAGACGGAGTATTGTTCACTACAATAGTGAACATATAAGGATCGACAGACTCAGTGGTTGTCTCACACGACAACTTCACTATATCGTTATCTTCGTGGACTTCATCAATAATTTTGGTATTGAAGTCGGTGTGCTGGGGTTCACGGATATCACCAGCGAAGGTCAACCAAACACTAGATTCTCTGTGTAGGGGGCCCATAGCAGCGTCCACTTTAGTGTCATCGAAGGATGCTTGAGCTCCCAGCAATCTAAGTGGTTGTTGTCGTCTCCATCGTCATCGTCAATGTCGACAGGCTTTGGCTGGAAGAAGTGCTGGAGCTGAGACACCATCCTGTCCCTCTCAGATCTGCACAAACACGAAACGGAGCACAAATATTAGATTGTTTAAATGATCATCCGATTAGAACGGCGAGGTCACACATTAGCTCGACTCGAGCTAATGTGTAACTAAATACAAGTATGTTAATAATACTCTGCAACAAAATCTAGTCAACTAGACCGTTCTCTTAGACGCTTACAATCAACTCATGCCTATTTCTCGTTCAACTCAAAGAACTGTGGTAGAGCTTCAGTTCCCCTTAAATCACTCACAAACCTCACTCTTAGAGGTTCTCAAGTGGTTGAAGCGGGACTGAAGCTCTTGCACGATTTATGAGAGGTGAACGAAAAGTAGACGTGAGTTGAGTTAGGAGACTGCAATTACACCAATGTATCAATGTTGTATTCAAGTTTTAGCTTCATCTTTAGCTCGACTCGAACTAAAGTGCTCATGCATGGAATGCATAGCTGAACAGTTCTGACACTTACAGTATTCATTCAAACGACTTTCCTATACATTTTTATTCAAATCATGGCTACTTCTCGTTTAACTCTCAGAACTGTGAAAGAGCTTCAGTTCACGCTTAAATCACTCACGAACCTCACTCTTTGAGATTCTCAAGTGGTTGAAGCGAGACTGAAGCTCTTGCACACATGTGAAAATATAACAAGAAGTGGACATGAGTTGGGTCGTCGATATCATTGGTTTACTATACTTTTGGAATGTTTAAAGTCCGAGTGTTGTTGTGTTTGAGTTGTTGTTTAAGTTTATTGTCATACACTTTAGCTCGATTCGAGGTAAAGAGTGTTGGCTTTACTGGAAGGCCATGACATTTTTCAGACCGAGAGTTTGAGAGTAGTTATTATGATTACTGTTCCTGGAGCCGGCTTTGGCGCAGCCATAGACGTATTAAGTCGAACATTTTTGTTCGACTCAAGCTTTAGAGGGCCTCCATTGTGCACTATTGACCACACTTTAGCTCGAGTCGAGCTAAAGTGCCCTCTCCAGTGTGCTTCATTGGCCACAGTTTACCTCGAGTCGAGTTAAAATGTAGCCAAAAGAGCACTGGAGAGCGCACTTTATCTCGAGTCGAGGTAAATGCAGCCACAAGAGCACACTAGGGATCTCACTTCAGCTCGACTTGAGCTAAAGTGTGGGCCATATTGCTCAATGGTGGCCCCACTTTAGCTCGACTCGAGCTAAAGTGTGGCCCATTTTGCACAGTGGAGGCCCACTTTAGCTCGAGTTGAGCTAAAGTGTGGACAATAGTGCAATATCGATGTCCCAGTTTAGCTCAACTCGAGCTAAACTGTGTTCATTGAAGAGCTTATTTATTGCAGTTTGTGCAGATTCGTCTTTCGTTACATGATATGGAAGGCGTAGGGTTTAGGGCTCCAGGGTGAGAGCATGGATTTTACCTTTCAGCCATTGATTATGAACCTGAATCCCAGACAAATTCTGCTGGAACTAGAAGTCCTGCAACAACAATAACAAACCCACACACACAAAATCAAACAAAGTAGCACATGGAAACCAACACATTGAAATCATTCACAATGAAATCAGCACTTTGAAATGAGCACATTGAAATTAACACATTGAATTCAGCACATTGAATTTAGCAATTGAAACCACGACATTGAATTCAATGTGCACATCTAAACTAGCACAAACCAGCACATTTAAACTAGCACAAACCACGACAAATAACCACAAACCACCACAAACCACCACATTCAAACTACCACATTCAAACCACCACATTGAATACACAATCTCATCTACCTTCTCACACATACATCAAAAGCAATGCTATCATAGTGTTTCAATACATCATATCTAAAGCAAAACTACACAAATATAAAAAAAAATGCAAGACTGAATGAGAGCACTTACCTTTAAATCGGAGAAATCCGACTGAAAAAGCTGCAAGTCTTGTTCCTTCTTCACGTCAACCCTCCGAGCACGGCCGTTTCAAACTCTACGTGCTCACAGAAACTCGCAGAAACTCACACACTCACAGAAACTCCTAGAAACTCACAAACTCTCACAAACTCTCACAAACTCACACAATCTCACACAAACAGCCCTAAACTCTAGCGCTACAATGTACACGAACTCACACAACAAAGAATCGCACGTCCTACAAACCCTATCTGCAGGAAACCCTAACCTCCAGTAAACTACGCACGAAAGCCTAAACGCAGCGCTACAATATACACAAACTTAACAAACCTTGTAGATTACAAAACCAACACAAACCGCAAACTCGTAACGACGAACCAATGCATAAACGCACAACACTCACAAAACAACAACGCGTAGACGGACACACACAAAACCACGACGAACCAACGCACAAACGCACCACACTCACAAAACAACAACGCGTAGACGGACACACACAAAACCTGGACAACAACGAAAAGGGAAGAGAAAAAGCGAGCGCTACGATTTCGTGGGGTACTTTCGGGGGCACCTAAAGCCGTGAGGGTCGAAACCCTGTGGCCGTGTGGTGCTCCCGAGATACCCTCGGGATACCCTTCGTGATATTCGGGTGAGACCCTCGGATATTACAGATGGATGCACCACAAATCATTCTCCTTCATTATTGATACCCAGAGTTTCAAGAAGCCATTTTAATCTTTCTAATGTAAGTTCTAGATATTATGCGCGTGTTGTATTTCTGTACTTGTAAATTTCCTACACAATTTTTCTGGGCCATTAACACTACAATTTTGCATATTCTGGGGCAACGAACAGGTAGCAAAAGAAAAGTGATTATTTTCAATTTCATTCGTATGATCTCAATTAAAACTTCTAAATTGGCATTTTCTCAATAATACACAAACTTGGATTGGACGGAAGTGAACGATTATAGTGTTTAGTGTTACAAACAGGATTATAGTGTTTAGTTTTCTTTCATGCTTTCAGTGGATCAGCTGGCTTTCACTTGACTGGATTTCAATTTCTGCATTACAGAAGGAGTAAATTCATTACCATCGATGTATATAAGTTCCTCCTACACCAATTATTAGGTGAAGCACACTTAAGAGAGTTTTAAAGCTACGATTTTAAGATTCTATTACTTTGAATTCACGTTTTGATTTTTTATGAGTTTGATATTATTTACTTCGAGAATTGAACTGACATTAAGTATGTTAAGACCATATCTTGCAATTGTATAATTATAAAATAAATGTTGGTGCACACTTTAGCTCTATTGGAGCTAAAGTGTGCATATTTTCTTTTTAGTTCCCTACATTTACTGATGGTGCACACTTTAGCTCTAATAGAGCTAAAGTGTGAATTTTTTCTTTACTTTTCACTTCATTTTGCTTTTACTCTAACGGTACAAATCCAGTAGTTAGAGCATCTCCACCCCTGACGGGGAATTTTCCACGGTAGCAGGAAGGTGCCCAAGTTTGAGATGAAGGGAGGGGGGTTTACCCTTTTCCCCCCGCACTGTCCCCGAATTGGCCACTGTGAGGGAACGCCAGCGCCCAACACTTACGCCATAGTAGGCTAATTTGTTTTGGGGTTTATATTGATTTTTTTTAATTCCCTCGTGTAATTACATGATTGAACACATGCTCCCGGGGAATTTTAGTCTCCCTTGTACTTTCTGTAAATTTATTGTTTAGAAGAACCGGCGCCACCACTCCAGTGGGCCGATACACCGGCCTAGGCCTCACGGAGTGGGCTTTACCGTGTTTACTCTCGCATCCCGGTCCCTCGGCCCCGGTGGAGATTCTCTATTTCTAGTACACTACTAGCACTTGGCGCTTGCGTTGCAACGCATTAGTTCAATCATTTTCATGTAGTTTTTAAATCACAAAATATTAAAAAAAGAAAGGTAACAACAATCTACATAAAATATAAATATATCTTTGAAACCTATGCATGAATTTTAATAATGTAATAGAATAGAATAGAAAAAAATTAATTACGTTTTAGATTTTTTTGCATTTTAACATAGAATTTCAAAAAGGTTATGAACGTCAAATTTGTAATTAAGGGTTTCAAATTTATTTTGGGTAAGCACAAATTGCAACACACAAATGCAAATTTCACACACCCACAAACTCAACTTGCAATTACAATCTCAATTTTATACACCCACAAACTCAATTTGCAATTACAATCTCAAAACTTGCAATCTCACCTCAAAACTTGTAATTTCAATCTCCACAACTCGAATATGCAATTTTGCAACTCCAACTTTGTATGCCAACCTCCAAGATCACAACTCCAACTTCATTGCGTGGTTTTATATTACAAACTATATTAAAGAAAAGGTAACATGATTCACTGTGCGGTTGGCTGCACCGTTCCTAGCAATTGGCGCTTGCTTTGCAACGCATATGTCCAACCATTTTAATGTAGTTTTTATAATACAAACTATAAATAATAAAAAGGTAACATGATTCACTGCACGGTTGACTATGCAATTAACTGCGCGTTTGACTGCACTGTTTATGTAGTTCACCGCACAGTTGACTACGTGGTTCACTGCGTGGATTATGATTTTAGTAGTATGATTAGTCAACAAGTTGGCAATTAGTTTTAGCCACCATTGTCATGAATATTATCCCTCATTTGTTCACCTACTACAGTTCATTTTGTAATAGCCCTCTATCAAAACTCTTCCCTAGCACACAATTTTGATACTTGATAAATTGTATAAGCTCAATATGTTATGCCTACCGGTCGCCATGCATTTATTCTTCGTCTCATCTTCAACCTCAATTTCTTATTGTCTTATCCACAACTATTCTCATTCCCATCTCTTGCATTTTTTTAATATTTTTTAATATTATCCAAATGAATATTTAATGTGTAATCATATAATTAGCCAATAACTAATGACTTTGTAATGATTTTTTATAGGATAATTCATATATATTTGTATATCTAAAACTTCTATGCACAATTAAAGAATATTTAAATTTTACTTAATGAATGTTTGAAGTTTTAAAAGTATATTTTATGATGGTTTAATTAATATTTGTATATTTAATGATTATTTATAGAGTATTTGATGCACTGTTAATGAATAGATAATGAATAATGCATAAATTTCTAATGTAAAATTAATGTGTATTTGAATATTCAATAAGTATTTAATGAATATTTACTGAATATGTAATGCACATTGAATGCATAAAACACCATATTCATTATATTGGGAGATTGGGAGCCTCCCAAAATAATATTTGAAGCTTGAGAATGACCTCAATATGCAAATATTTAAAAAATTTGCACAATGCAATTTGTCCAATATCTATAATATGGGTACATATTCAGCTTGAGTTGAGCTGAATGTGCACCAAAAAAATTTATTGAAAAAACCGTTAATAACTTTCAAAATCTTGGAAATCTCCCAATAAAATGAGTATGGTGTTATAATATGTGATGGATATTTAATGAGTATTTTACTTGTATTTCTATATTTATTGTATGTTTAAGTTTTTTCCTTTTCCAATATTCCTTTCTTTTCTCATTTCCGTTTCCAGAAGAATGTTCTTATATTTCCAATCTTCTACTTGCAGTTTCATTTTCCCTCCATATTTTACATTCTACTTTGTCCAATTTTTGATATTTTTCGTTTGCTCCATACCTACGTCCAATTATTCCCAAGCTCTTTCTTGCAAATTCTTGCTTTTCTACATGCACTCAACCCTTCTTTACTATGATGCTCAAGATGTAATCAAACCATGATTAAGGTTTCCTAAACTAATTGTCTACAAGTAAAAAACTTTATGTTCCACTATTTACTAGGATTGACATTTAGAGTAGTAGTTGACATTGGGTGATGTATAGTTTTGTCACTACACTTATTGTACATTTTACAATTACTGTATGGATTCCTATTTAGTGTCCACTTCTCTAGAAGCCATCTTCTGTATACTGGAGCTACATAGTGCATTTTTGCTTTCTAATCTACTCCATTTAGTGATGGTGCACAATTTAGCGCTAGTAGAGCTAAACTGTGCATATTTTCTTTTTAGTTCACTGCACCTAGTGATGAGGCACACGTTAGCGCTACTGGAGCTAAAGTGTGTGCACACACTCCTTTTGGTTCATTGCACAAAGTGATGGTGAACACCTTTGCTAAAAACCGAGCTCATGTATGTGCAATGTGTATATCCACTTCTACAAACAATCATTTTGAACTCCGTACTTCTCTTTACGGTTAAGTATTTCACAAGTGAAATAGTAATCTTTTGAATTTTAAAAGGGTTTTCAAAATATGTGGACCTAAATCTCCAATAGTAATATTAAAAAGCAAAAAAATATGACGATCCCCTAGTCTTCAATGGATATGAAGTCTAAGTATTCTTGGTACCCTAAATCAATAATATGTGACAATGTGTGAAAATGTATGAATTGGGATGTAATCTTATTTTTCACTAGAAAAATAACATGTTTTTCCACAATATCATTCGTTCTAATATTACTTCTATGTATTGAAAATATCACATTCCATATTGTGTCATAGCAAAACGTTTTTTAGGTTGCTCGACGTGCCGGCAATCGAGAAGTTTCTCTTTTGGCTCGCATAACTTTTATTGAAGACGTTCATTGAGAAAATAAATTACTAATAATTATGCCTCATGACTTTTATCATCCTTCTACAAAATTTTGAGAATTTCAAATATAATTTGCGACCACTAGAATTATTCTTTTTTGGCATGTATAAATAAATTCAAAATTACTTACATTACGAACATTAAATTATGCCTGATGCACTAAGTGATACACTTTGTATTAGTTATATTTTATATTTTGATTATCCTTTTTTTGTCATGAGGAGGTCTCTCCGTTTCTTGTTGAAATATTTTAATATTGTTCCACTCTCTATGTGTTAAAAATGACAAAGTCTTTAATTTCACGTCAAAACATGAAATAAATTGTGTATGGTCAAGAATTCTTCCATCTTTCATGTCATGCTTAGACTGCCACAACCTAAACTCATGGTAATGCAATGTGAACTCAAATATAAGATATTTTAATTCAAAATATTAGTAACCAATTTCAATTCCAAATCCAGACCATGGAGATACTTGGGATTCTTGCCAAAGAATGCACATTCTAAATTGATGACAAAATAGTAACATGATGCACATTTTTAAAACCCCAAAGAAATGATGTCCAAAGCATGTTTGAATACATACTTTTTTGCTAAAAATACGCGTGCACATAAAATATGTTTTTTTTAATGCTACTTGTTTGTTAAGGTCTTTGATTTCAACATAATAGATAAGTCCTATTTGGATTGTAATACAAATTATTTCTAATCATCTCAATATCTTCTCGACATTTCCCTATACCATAGTTGAATTGTCAATATCTTGAATCTTCAAAGTATTATTATATTGAAATGAAATGACACCAGAAGATAACACCTAAACCAAGGACCCTAAACCCTGAACCCTAAAATCTGAACTTAAATACCAAACCCTAAACCCTAAACCCTAAACCTAACCCTAACCCTAACCCAAACCCTGAGCGTTACCCTAAAACCATGTATATAACTGGCATGTGCGAGTATATTCGAGGTATGTACTCTTGCTTATTTTAGTCAGCCAGGAAATAGTTGATTCTGTTTCCCGCTAAGATTTTGAATTTGCACCTTTTTAGGGGCTATGGAAAAGCCCCCCCGCCAATTCTGAAGTTTCCTCCCGCCAATTCTGAAACGGTCGTATGTCCGTGAGTGACCTCGCCGATCCTCGAAAACTTTCTTCATTTCTTTCCTTCTCACTTTGGTTGCTGTGCAAGGTTGTTGTGGAGAGGCTTGGAGGTAGAAGAACTGTCGGAGGTTGAGGAGGGTAACATCTACAGGTTACGCACGGTTGAGCAAGGCGCTTGCGCGAGGCAACAACGCACTAGTTGTCTTCTTCATAAGGTACACAATGTATACTTCTTGCATTCTCTGTGCACAGTCTCTAGCAATTAGGATGTGACAGTGTGTAGGGTTATTGCGGTGGTTCCAGTTGCTACTGTGATTTTGAAGCATCACTGCGAGTTTCGTGACGACTAACGGGAAGATTTGGGTTGTAGTACACAAAGAGTCAGATTCATATGTTGAAGAGTTTTACCATATGAATCTCTAAAAAGACGCCGAAAATCACGGAAGGACAGTTTAGCTCGAGTCGAGCTAAACTATCTTACCATCTTTCCAAGGACAGTTTAGCTCGACTCGAGCTAAACTATCGATAATAATATTTATCGACAGTTTAGCTCGAGTCGAGCTAAATTGTCTTTGGAAAGAAGGTAAGACAGTTTAGCTCAACTCGAGCTAAACTGTCTTACAATATTGTATTGACAGTTTAGCTCGAGTCGAGCTAAACTGTCTTACCTTCTTTCCTAGGACAATTTAGCTCGACTCGAGCTAAACTGTCGATAAATATTATTATCAATAGTTTAGCTCGAGTCGAGCTAAATTGTCTTACCTTCTTTTGAAGGAAAGTTTAGCTCGACTCGAGCTAAACTGACATACCTGATGTCCTATTTCTGTTTACCTCGACTCGAGTTAAAATGACAATGAGTCTGATAGTCATAATTTTAGGTCGGGTCGGGCTTAGTTGTCTTTGTCAAGGGTGAAATAATTTCATATTCGGATTATAGCTAATTGCATGAAATTTTATACTTGTCATCTTATACCGCATGAATTTTCCTCGAGTCGAGCTAAATTTACCTGGTCTGCCATGTCAACTCACTTGAATCATAGTTTTTTTTCAAGCGCCAGACCTTACCTCGATTCGAGATCAATTACCCTCTTCCTATGCTTCTTCATAAATGTCTATACCTACAAGGCGTTTACCTATTTTTATTTGTCAGGGTTACATAATATGTATCTCATTGGAATGCAAGATGTCGTCTTCGGAGGGCGACGATGTTCATGTTGACGCTCCCGTGAACGCAGACCTTCCTGAGTTTGATGTTATTCCTCGCCGTCTCTAGGTTGGGATGACTGTTTTGCTTCACAATGGTTCGGGTGTTCGCGTTGCGGAGGGGTTGGTTTGCAATGTCCGGTCCAGTGCACTTCTAGGTTCCTCCGGTCCTCTTGGGGATTCGAATGTTGTAGTACAGGTGTCCAGTACTTTTGTTTTAGACGAAGCTCCTGATGAGTGGAGGTACTCGTTTAAGTCCTGGCCTATTCAACAAGTCTTCTTAAACGGTGTGAGTCTCTTCCATCATTGCCTTAGGGACATTTACAATGTCTGGTTGCTTGAGCGTAATTGACCTCTAGGTGGGAGCTCCCGTTCGTACAACAATTCCTCAAGGAATACACATCCAAGAGTGTCCAGGAATGTTGAATTCCTCATGACCCCTCTTTCCATTAACGCTGTAGTGAGCAATAGCTGTTGCAGTCAAAACTTTGTTCAATACTACCCTAGAGATAAAATAAGAGTCATTCGGACGCGCTTGAATAGTGAGACCATTGTGCAGTTCAGAAATCATATCAAACTCGACGTTCACAGACAGTTTCATAGAGACGCCGCGGGTAGGAAGGTTGTGACCCTAGAGGGTGTGGACGTTTGTGCCCATGCCTGGATGAAAATCATGGGTGTAAGTTCGAGTACTTCCTATCGGAATGGGAAGGACGCTGCCGCTGGTCATGCGGCTCAATACCATGGGAATACCGGTTTGCGTAAGCCTAGAGGTCATACGGTTGTGGCTACTGCCGCTCTTGGAGCCATTCTCGATAGACATGCGGACCACATGCCTCACAAGTCTCGTGTTCTCCCATCTGGCGAGAAGGTTGTGGCAAAGGTCCTCCCTGCAAGTTTGAAGTGGAAGGATCAGATACCGCTTCTTGATGATCATCTCGCTGATTGCGGATTGCCGCCAATCTCAACCTCAAGCTTGAGTAAGATTCGGCGTGTGAGCTTCCTTGAGTACTATGCCAAGAAAGGTGGAGACAACTTTGCCCATTGTTCTACTTGTGACAAATACCAGGATCAGAAGAAGCTTACTCAACCTGGAACACAAGCATCACTGCTATGGCAAAAGAAGATGCACGTTCACATTGATTATGCTTTCTCACATCGGGACTTGTACTACCTGAACCGATTTCGATCAAAGTCGTCGCCCTAGGAGGTTTTTACCATCATGCATGATAAGATGGATCACTCAAAGACCGCCTCCCCGGTTTTTTCACATAAAACAAAGCCCTAGATGGGCTTATGAAGTTGCCTCTTGCAATCACAGGCATGCTTGCCTATGGTCATGTGGACCAGCGTTACGCCCATTACGGCCTTGATTTATACTCCCATGATGCCAATTACACGGTCAGGTCGTTTGCAAAACTATTGCGTGACCTGGAGGCGCCTCCGAAGTCATCGTCCCGGCAACTCTTTCCAGAATCTAGTTCTCATCCATTGTATGCGGCGGTATTACGGGGTGCGGAGATGTGTTTGGATCCATTAGGGCCGATTCTAGATATCCTAGTTCTAGGGAGGCCTTTGCCACCAATATTGAATGTGCAAATGGACAATGCAGTTGGTGATAACAAAAATAGATTTGTTTTCTGTTTTTGGTATCTCCTTGTTGCAAAACGCATCTTCCGCGAGGTGTATGTTAATTTTATGCTAGTTGGTCATACACATGATGATATAGATGCATTATTTGGACGTTGGAGTATGACACTGAGGAAGGAGAGTTTTCCAACCATTCCTTTGCTCATGAGGTCGTTTATGAAAAATAAGAGTGTTTCCACAATCGCGCATCTCATCCAAGAGGTTCCTGACTTTAAGAAGTTCATTGGGGGTATGATTGCGGACGGTGATGAAGGTTTGGAGGGTCATACAAAGGCTCATCAGTTCAAGTTTTATGTGGATTCAAGTGGTTGTCCGGTAATGAAGTATAAAATCCTTTGTCATGATGAGGATTGGCTTCCTAAGGGAGGAGAAGGTAGTGGCATCAAATTGTGGAAGGAGGATTGTGAAGGAAGATCTTTATGGCCTCGCGGAGAACCTGATGCATTGAAGCCTTCTATGATGCGGCATCTCCATGAGGTGGTGAAGGGATCTTCAATGGATATGCGGATATCATTGGTAGACGGCTTTTGGCCGACGACGCGAATTGCCCATGCCATTGAAGATGAATTCTCAGCGGAGGGTGAGGTTCGTGAGGAGTACCGTGAAGATGAGCATTTTGTTGGCCAGAGACGCGATCGTCCACCTCCTTCTTTTAGAGTTGGTCGTGATCTTTTTGCTGGCTATTTTGTTGCATTGCGGCCTTGTGATGGGGAGAAGCGCCCATTTTGGATTGCTCAAGCAGTTTCAGATCCTAATTCTAACCCGGATGTTCCAAACACCGTGCGTATCCAATTCTTCTGCCCTATATTGCGCGATCAGGATGTTCTATAAAGATTGGGATACAGATTGCAACCTTCGCTAGACAATTGAAAAGGGGATAGCCATAACGTGGGAGAGTACCGATTCAATCTTGACAGCATGGAAACCTAGGTCTTCAAAGAGGGATGGAGGTCATGTGCAAGATTCAACTACAAAAATTCCGAAGGGACAAGTAGCAATTATCAAGGCCTCCTTGGAAGCACTTGCTAGGTCCGAATCGTAATAGACTTAGATAAATGGATTTCCTTTTCCTAGATTTTAGATTCTGATGCGTAATACTTCATGTAGTATGGTTAGATCCATTGGTGCTGAGATTATAGATATTTCTATTTCATTAATTTACACTCTGTATGACTATAATATGTGATGCCAATGTTTGCTATGAAATATTCTCTCCATTCTTTTTGTGTATCGGTGATAATTTGCAGTATGTTTTATTTTCTTTTTATAATAACAATGTGGTAAATTGCTTCTAGTCTTGAAACCAATAATACCAGTAATTGCCTTCATGGTGAATGATAGAAAGTAAATGTTGGGTCGCACTTTAGCTCTAGTGGAGCTAAAGTGTGAACAAATCTTCTGATTTATTTCAGTGTACTTAGTAATGGTGCGCACTTTAGGTCAAGTAGAGCTAAAGTGTGTGGAATTTCCTTTTTGAGTTCATTGCACCTCTAAGTGATGGGGACACTTTAGTTCGAACAGAGGTAGTGTGTGCAATTTTTTTCCCACTTCTGAGCACCATCATTTGAAACTCGTTGTATATATTTTTTGCCAATGTGTATTCAACAAGGAGAATTGAAATTCTTTTAAATCAAAAAGGGCTCATCAAAATGTGTTTAGCTAACTCTCTTACAAGTGGATATTTGTCCGTCATTTAGCTCACTTTTAGCTAAATTGGAGCATGGTGTTAATCCAGGTTAGTAGGATCGAGTGTGAATATTTAGCTATTCATATTCAATGAACACATGTGGTATAAAAGAAGTGTCAACTAATGTGTTCTTCTTTTCAATATTATAGTTAGATTGGTAATGTAATGTTATCCGTAGTACTTACTTTTTTAGGGGTTTTTGTAGAAAATATTACCTCCCAATTTAATGGAAACTCATATCCCTCCATGTTGTAGAGTTTAGATGTGCACTTTAGCTCTTATGATCTACATGTGTTAATTTGGAAGTCACTAAATCTCCCAATATAACGAATATGGTGTTGTTAGGGTTTTTAGGGTTTTGGGTTAGAGTTTAGGGTTTGGTATTTAGGTTCAGGTTTAGGGTTTAGGGTTTAGGGTCCTTGGTTTAGGTGTTATCTTCTGATGTCATTTCATTTCAATATAATAATACTTTGAAGATTCAAGATATTGACAATTCAACTAAGGTATAGGGAAATGTAGAGAAGATATTGAGATGATTAGAAATAATTTGTATTACAATCCAAATAGGACTTATCTATTATGTTAAAATCAAAGACCTTAACAAACGAGTAGCATTCAAAAAAAAAAAAATCATATTATCTGTGCACGTGTATTTTTAGCAAAGAAAAATGTATTCAAACATGCTTTGGACATCATTTCTTTGGGGTTTTAAAAATGTGCATCATGTTACTATTTTGTCATCAATTTAGAATGTGCATTCTTTGGCAAGAATCCCAAGTGTCTCCATGGTCTAGATTTGGAATTGAAATTGGTTACTATCCACTTAGAGGAACTTAAAGACTTGAAATGTGCGCAAACTAATATTTGAATTAAATTATCTCATATTTGAGTTCACATTGCATTATCATGAGTTAAGGGTGTGGCGATCTAAGCATGACATGAAAGATGGAAGAATTCTTGACCATACACAATTTATTTCATGTTTTGACGTGAAATTAAAGACTTTGTCATTTTTAACACATAGAGAGTGGAACAATATTAAAATATTTCAACAAGAAACGGAGAGACCTCCTCATGACAAAAAAAGGATAATCAAAATATAAAATATAACTAATACAAAGTGTATCACTTAGTGCATCAGGCATAATTTAATGTTCGTAATGTAAGTAATTTTGAATTTATTTATACATGCCAAAAAAGAATAATTCTAGTGGTCGCAAATTATATTTGAAATTCTCAAAATTTTGTAGAAGGATGATAAAAGTCATGAGGCATAATTATTAGTAATTTATTTTCTCAATGAACGTCTTCAATAAAAGTTATGCGAGCCAAAAGAGAAACTTCTCGATTGCCGGCACGTCGAGCAACCTAAAAAACGTTTTGCTATGACACAATATGGAATGTGATATTTTCAATACATAGAAGTAATATTAGAACGAATGATATTGTGGAAAAACATGTTATTTTTCTAGTGAAAAATAAGATTACATCCCAATTCATACATTTTCACACATTGTCACATATTATTGATTTAGGGTACCAAGAATACTTAGACTTCATATCCATTGAAGACTAGGGGATCGTCATATTTTTTTGCTTTTTAATATTACTATTGGAGATTTAGGTCCACATATTTTGAAAACCCTTTTAAAATTCAAAAGATTACTATTTCACTTGTGAAATACTTAACCATAAAGAGAAGTACGGAGTTCAAAATGATTGTTTGTAGAAGTGGATATACACATTGCACATACATGAGCTCGGTTTTTAGCAAAGGTGTTCACCATCACTTTGTGCAATGAACCAAAAGGAGTGTGTGCACACACTTTAGCTCCAGTAGCGCTAACGTGTGCCTCATCACTAGGTGCAGTGAACTAAAAAGAAAATATGCACAGTTTAGCTCTACTAGCGCTAAATTGTGCACCATCACTAAATGGAGTAGATTAGAAAGCAAAAATGCACTATGTAGCTCCAGTATACAGAAGATGGCTTCTAGAGAAGTGGACACTAAATAGGAATCCATACAGTAATTGTAAAATGTACAATAAGTGTAGTGACAAAACTATACATCACCCAATGTCAACTACTACTCTAAATGTCAATCCTAGTAAATAGTGGAACATAAAGTTTTTTACTTGTAGACAATTAGTTTAGGAAACCTTAATCATGGTTTGATTACATCTTGAGCATCATAGTAAAGAAGGGTTGAGTGCATGTAGAAAAGCAAGAATTTGCAAGAAAGAGCTTGGGAATAATTGGACGTAGGTATGGAGCAAACGAAAAATATCAAAAATTGGACAAAGTAGAATGTAAAATATGGAGGGAAAATGAAACTGCAAGTAGAAGATTGGAAATATAAGAACATTCTTCTGGAAACGGAAATGAGAAAAGAAAGGAATATTGGAAAAGGAAAAAACTTAAACATACAATAAATATAGAAATACAAGTAAAATACTCATTAAATATCCATCACATATTATGCATTCAATGTGCATTATATATTCAGTAAATATTCATTTAATACTTATTGAATATTCAAATACACATTAATTTTACATTAGAAATTTATGCACCATTCATTAACTATTCCTTAACAGTGCATTAAATACTCTATAAATAATCATTAAATATACAAATGTTAATTAAACTATCATAAAATATACTTTTAAAATTTTCAACATTCACTTAGTAAAATTTAAATATTCTTTAATTGTGCATAAAAGTTACAGATATACAAATATATATGAATTATCCTATAAAAAATCATTACAAAGTCATTAGTTATTGGCTAATTATATGATTATACATTAAATATTCATTACATAATATTAAAAAATATTTAGAAAATGCAAGAGATGGGAATGAGAATAGTTGTGGATAAGACGATAAGAAATTGAGGTTGAAGATGAGACGAAGAATAAATGCATGGCGACCGGTAGGCAGATTATGTTGAGCTTATACTATTTATCAAGCATCAAAATTGTGTGCTAGGGAAGAGTTTTGATAGAGGGCTATTACAAAATGAACTGTTGTAGGTGAACAAATGAGGGATATTATTCATGACAATGGTGGCTAAAACTACTTTCCAACTTGTTGACAAATAGTGTACTAGAAAAAGAGAATCTCCACCGGGGCCGAGGGACCGGGATGCAAGAGTAAACATGGTAAAGCCCACTCCGTGAGGCCTAGGCCGGTGTCTCGGCCCACTGGAGTGGCGGCGCCGGTTCTTCTAAACAATAAATTTACAGAAAGTACAAGGGAGACTAAAATTCCCCGGGAGCATGTATTCAATCATGTAATTACACGAGGGAATTAAAAAAAATCAATAAAAACCCCAAAACAAATTAGCCTACTATGGCGTTAGTGTTGGGCGCTGGCGTTCCCTCACAGTGGCCAATTCGGGGACGGTGCGGGGGGAAAAGGATAAACCCCCCTCCCTTCATCTCAAACTTGGGCACCTTCCTGCTACTGTGGAAAATTCCCCGTCAGGGGTGGAGATGCTCTAACTACTCGATTTCTACCGTTAGAGTAAAAGCAAAATGAAGTGAAAAGTAAAGAAAAAATTCACACTTTAGCTCTATTAGAGCTAAAGTGTGCACCATCAGTAAATGTAGGGAACTAAAAAGAAAATATGCACACTTTAGCTCCAAAAGAGCTAAAGTGTGCACGGACATTAATTTTATAATTATACAATTGCAAGATGTGGTCTTGACATACTTATTGTCTGTTCAATTCTCATAGTAAATAATATCAAACTCATAAAAAATCAAAACGTGAATTCAAAGTAATAGAATCTTAAAATCGTAGCTTTAAAACTCTCTTAAGTGTGCTTCACCTAATAATTGGTGTAGGAGGAACTTATATACATCGATGGTAATGAATTTACTCCTTCTGTAATGCAGAAATTGAAATCCAGTCAAGTGAAAGCGAGCTGATCCACTAAAACCATGAAAGAAAACTAAACACTATAATCCTGTTTCTAACACTAAACACTATAATCGTTCACTTCCGTCCAATCCAAGTTTGTGTATTATTGAGAAAATGCCAATTTAGAAGTTTTAATTGAGATCATACGAATGAAATTGAAAATAATCACTTTTCTTTTGCTACCTGTTCGTTGCCCCAGAATATGCAAAATTGTAGTGTTAATGGCCCAGAAAAATTGTGTAGGAAATTTACAAGTACAGAAATACTACACGCGCGGAATATCTTGAACTTATTCTAGAAAGATTAAATTGGCTTCTTGAAACTCCAAGTATCAATAATAAAGGTGAATGAATTGTGGTGCATCCATCTGTAATATCCGAGGGTCTCACCCGAATATCACGAAGGGTATCCCGAGGGTATCTCGGGAGCACCACACGGCCACAGGGTTTCGACCCTCACGGCTATAGGTGCCCCCAAAAGTACCCTACGAAATCGTGGCGCGAGCCTTTTCTCTTCCCTTTTCGTTGATGTCCTGGTTTTCTGTGTGTATTTCCAGGCATTGTTGTTTTGTGAGTTTTGTGCGTTTATGCGTTGGTTCAACGTTGCGACTTTGTGGTTTGTGTTGGTTTCGTTATCTACAAGGTTTGTTTAGTTTGTGTATACTGTAGCGCTGCGTTTAGGCTTTCGTGCGCAGTTTACTGGAGGTTAGGGTATCCTACGGATAGGGTTTGTAGGACGTGCAATTTTTTGTTGTGTGAGTTCGTGTACACTGTAGCGCTAGAATTTAGGACTGTTTGTGTGAGATTGTGTGAGATTGTGTGAGTTTCTGTGAGTTTCTGTGAGTGTGTGTGAGTTTCTGCAAGTTTCTATGAGCACGTAGGGTCTGAAACGGCCGTGCGCGGAGGATTGACGTGAACAAGGAACAAGACTTGCAGCTTTTTCAATCGGATTTCTCAGTTTTAAAGGTAAGTGCTCTCATTCAGTCTTGCATTTCTTTTGATATTTGTGTAGTTTTGCTTTAGATATGATGTATTGAAACATTATGATAGCATTGCTTTTGATGTATGTGTGAGAAGGTAGATGAGATTGTGTGTTCAATGTGCTGGCTTGAATGTGGTGGTTTGAATGTGGTGGTTTGTGGTGGTTTGTGGTTATTTGTCGTAGTTTGTGCTAGTTTAAATGTGCTGGTTTGTGCTAGTTTAGATGTGCACATTGAATTCAATGTCCTGGTTTCAATTGCTAAATTCAATGTGTTGAATTCAATGTGTTAATTTCAATGTGCTCATTTCAAAGTTCTGATTTCATTGTGAATGATTTCAATGTGTTGGTTTCCATGTGCTACTTTGTTTGATTTTGTGTGTGTGGGTTTGGTATTGTTGATGCAAGACGTCTAGTTCCAGTAGAATTTGTCTGGGATCAAGGTTCATAATCAATGGCTGAAAGGTAAAATCCATGCTCACCCAGGAGCCCTAAACCCTACGCCTTCAATATCATCCAACGAAAGACAAATCTGCACAAACTGCAATAAATAAGCTCTTCAAAGAACACAGTTTAGCTCGAGTTGAGCTAAAGTGGGACATTGATATTGCACTATTGTCCACACTTTAGCTCAACTCGAGCTAAAGTGGGCCTCCACTGTGTACTATTGTCCACACTATAGCTCGAGTCAAGCTAAAGTAGGCCTCCACTGAGCACATTTGGCCACACTTTAGCTCTAGTCGAGCTAAAGTGCGCTCTCCAGTATGCTCTTTTGGCAGGACTTTAACTCGACTCAAGGTAGGGTAGAAGCACACTAAGGTGGGTGCACTTTCGGACAACCTATTGTACCAAAAAAGTGGTAAAAGTCAACCCATCTTTGGGATCCAATTTGCCTTGTGTACATTGAGTATAAACATGAATATTTTTAGCATTCCTTAAGCGTGGCAGGTGGTGTGACACGCGCGGCTTTAGGAGCCTTGAAAGTCGCGCGAATTGTAGTTTTTGGAGGCGTTTAAGAGGTTTAATTTGTACTATATTTGTACCTTTGCGGGAGTGGAAGGTGTTTCAGTTTGCCACCTTTTACTCATATTACTTGAAAATCAGTTTGCTACCCACATGGGGATCCCCTTAAAACGATTGGATACTGAAAAAAAAACGAAGTTTGGATCATTTTTGAGTATATTTTGCCCAAAAATGATTTTAGCACTTTGACCGTAAAAATCACAATGAGCGACTAAAAATTATCACAACTTTTAATGTGCATTTGAAGGCTTCAAACATGTTCTTCCATTATTGAAGTGTGAATTTGTACTATCTTTTGTCAAACAACATGATATTCGTACTTTTGTTGTTTTTATCCAGACTGTGACGTACTTTCTGAAAGTTAAAAAAGTACATATATTTATGTGTTCCCAATGTTTTTTGGAGTAAAGCACAATAGTTTTATAATATTCATTAGTATTGCTAACATCATTGCCAAAAACATTAGTACTTTTGCATTGGGAGCACTACTAATCCGGCCATTGAAGTTTGGGACCCCCTGAAAAAACTGCTCGTGACGTACTAAGTGCTCCACCCTAACTTGCTTCAACCCGGTAAAGTGTGACCAATGAAGCACACTGGAGAGGGCACTTTAGCTCGACTTGAGCTAAAGTGTGGACAATAGTGCACAGTGGAGGCCCACTTAAGCTCGAGTCGAGCTAAAATGTACGACTAAATACGTCTTTGGTTGCGCTAAAGCCGGCTCCAGGAAAAGTAATCATAATAACTACTCTAAAACTCTGCGTCTGAAAAAATGTCATGGCCTTCTAGTAAAGCCAACACACTTTACCTCAAATCGAGCTAAAGTGTAAGACAATGAACTTAAACAACAACTCAAACACAACAACATTCGGACTTTAAACATTCCAGAAGTAAAGTATACCAATGATATCTATGACTTAACTCATGTCAACTTCTCGTTCACCTTTCACAAGTGTACAAGAGCTTCAGTCCCGCTACAACCACTTGAAAACCTCGAAGAGTGAGGTTCGTGAGTGATTGAAGCGAAACTCAAGCTCTTCCACAGTTCTGAGAGTTAAACGAGAAGTAGCCATGATTTTCCTAAAAGTGTATAGAAAAGTCGTTTGAATGAATATTGTAAGTGTCAGAACTGTTCAGCTATGCATCCTATGTATAAGCACTTTAGCTCGAGTCGAGCTAAAGATGAAGCTAAAGCTTGATTACAACATTGTTACAGTCGTGTAATTGCTGTATAGTTTCTCAACTCACGTCTACTTTTCGTTCACCTCTCATAAATCGTGCATGAGCTTCAGTCCCGCTCCAACCACTTGCGAACCTTTAAGAGTGAGGTTCGTAAGTGATTGGATCGGTTCGTAAGCTTTTCCACGGTTTTGGGAGTTGAACGAGAAGTAGGCATGAGTTGATTGAAAGGGTCTAAGAGAATGTTCTAATTGACTAAATTTTGTTGCAGAGTAATATTCACATACTTGTATAAAGTTACACTTTAGCTCGAGTCGAGCTAATGTGTGACCTCGCCGTCCTAATCGGATGATCATTTAAGCAATCTAATATTTGTGCTCTGTTTCGTGTTTGTGCAGATCTGAGAGGGATAGGATGGTGTCTCAGCTGCAGCACTTCTTCCAGCCAAAGCCTGTCGACGTTGACGATGACGATGGAGACGACAGCAACCACTTGGATTGCTGGGAGCTCAAGGACCCATCAATGACACTGAAGTGGCCGCTTCTGTGGGCGACCTATATGGAACATGTAGTGTTTGGTTAGACCTTCGCTGGTGCTATCGTCGATCCCCAGCACATCGACTTCAAGACCAAAATTACTGATGTAGTCCACGAAGATAATGATCACGTCAAGTTGTCGTGTGAGACGACCACTGAGTCCTTAGATCTGTATTTGTTTACTATTGTAGTGGACAATAGTTCATCTCCCTTCTGAATCCAGGATTTAGTCGATTCTCTTAGGTCGTCCAAATTTGAGGAAATAGTGACTCAGGTCGAGCATGAGATCTCTCTTAAGAAATGGGAGACTAGTAGCGGACAGCTGCTAAAAGCAAAGGCTGTAGCTAATAAACTGCGCGTCATTCTATCTAAAACGAGTGCCTTTGCCGCTCTAGATAAGGCCAAAACTATCGCGGCAAGACGCCCAATAGAAATTTCAATGGTTTTGGGGGCTGTGACCGGTAGCCAGGATATGAGTCAAGCATCGGTACCAGTTAGAACACCAGGTGCAAGAACAAGTCGAAGCACGTTGCGCAACACGTTGTCCGCTTCTCCAGTCAAGAAGCGTTCAGCTGCCAAGAAGCCGGAGACCTCTTCAAGAAAGAAGACAAAGCTCGTATGACAGGAGGAGTTAGCCAATTCGATGGCCTCTGCACTCTCCGAGCTCCCTCAAGCGCTCGGGTTCGGAGAGACAATCGACTACAACAACGTTCAACATATTTACAAAAAATTCTGGACGGAGTGTCAAAGCTGCTTCTTCAAAGGCAACAGAGAGATGAAGATCGAGCTTGACGTGATGAGGTTGCATAATGCACCACCGGAGTGGACGATCCGTGCATTCGAACCTCGGGGTATGGAGGAGTTGAAGCATTATTATCTCCAAATGCCAGACAAGACGCAGAAGCAGACTCTCTACGTCATGCCGAAGCTCGACGCTATGCCGACGACTATTGACGAGCTTAGCGACTGCGACTATTACATCATCAACGGCCAGCACAACGTTGCTGCGTCAAAATAGATGATAAACGGAAACGTCCCAGAGGTGATGAAAAGACACTTTTGAACATGGCAGTGTTACATTGTCTGGACGCAGGATCCTGAGAAGCTGAGGAAAATATCCGCGTATTATAATCGCGTAAACCACTTGGTCCAATTCAAGCCGACGTGGGCAACCAATATCCTTGGCTCTCGTGCTTTGTGGATTCAAGCTAGGAGACCAATGCCCAAGCACTCCGCCGCGGGCATTCGCGGGTCTCACAAGTCAGGACGGAGAACGCCATTGGAGCTTGCCAATGACAAGAGGTTTGAGGTAATATATCTTAACCAAGGTCATGCACTTTAGCTCGACTCGAGCTAAAGTGCATGTTTGCTCACTATCTGTATAGTGTTGTATATAGTTTGAAATTGCTGACATTGTAGACTCTCACGTTGCAAGTTAGCTCGACTCAAGCTAACTTGCAATTGTTAGACACCACCGGATATGCATATATTTCTGATCTAATTGTAAACTCAATCGACCTTGTTTGTATTTTCCGCAGTCATTTCTTACCGCGGTTCGCGAGCGCTTCGCAATGATCGACGTTGCGAAGCTCCAAGCAGCCCTCAAGAACGCCGAAAAGGCAAAGGAGCTCTCGATTACAAACGAGGTGAAGATCATCACCTCGACCGATGAGACCTTCAAACTCTGGTCCGATGTCATCTCTTTGGCGGCGCATGGCGACCTCATCAACGTCAATTCGACTTTGACGCCCATGGCAAAGTTCAAGGACGCCAAGTCTTGGGTGCCTGAGAAAGATGGGGTCCTGACGCGCAAGTTCTTCAAGTTTCTCGGCAACATGACCGAAGCCGATCACGCGAAAATGTGCAAGCACATTCTCAATCGGTCAGGGCCATCTCGGAAACTGCCCTACCCAAAGGTGGTTATAAAGCAGCCGACTTCTGTACTGGAGGATTGCTACACTGCCCGGGACTGGGTGGATCGGAGGAAGAGGAAGGAGGTCGCTCGGATGGAGCTTCAGCTGATCAGGCCGGAGCTAGCCTTCTTTAACAGCTCTGGAGCATACAAGCGTTCCAACTGGCAGACGTTTAAGACAAATTACAACGTCAGCAAGGCCTCAAAGCGTGCCCTCTAGGATTGGGGACCTCCGGATTTGTACTACAAGGATTCGAGGCAGATGCAGTTTCGGAACTGCAAATGTAAAGATCTCTCTCCGTATGCGAAGGAGTCCTTCAGAGTCTTCATCAATGTGCGGTCGCGGTTCGTTTCACCGCAGGGGGCCTTGCACTTTCGTTCGTACAAGGCGGCAACGAATTTGCTTGGAACGTGGCCTTCGGATTCGTGGCACAACCTGGGCTGCAACGTGAAGCTCGGCATTATCGACTTCCGGAACATCCCTGGTTTCTCTGGGAAGGCAACGTCGTCATTGGAGAAGCCCTTCTTCGACGAGTTCATGACGATGTTCGCATCGCAAGGGCAACCTCCTGTGAGCCAAATAAACCGCCCCTAAAGGGTGGCTTATCTTGAACACAAGATCCTAATACGAGGGCCTAGTTCCTTGTGTAACCAATCCTCAGCCCATTCATACACAACTTATACAAGCATGGTGACACATCTCATGTCCACTTAGGTCCCTTGTAATTGATTAGTGAAGTGGTGACTTAATCCAGCCTTTTGATTGAACCCACCTTTGAACAAGTGTAACTTTTGTTCTAGGGCTCCGAATGCAACGTTTCCAACTCTTACGGGATCAATTCAGCATTTCGAACTTGAATAGACCCTTAATGATCAGTTTCAGGCTTAGGTGTGACCCTGGAACCAGTTGGCAGCAGACAGGCTTCCCTATTTTCTACAACTTATAATCCTAATTATCTCCTTGACTCTAACTCCGATTCTTATGTTTGTTTTTTTGATTCTTATTAGTTTTTTGTGCTTAACATGAGGGCAGCATTCAATCAACCATGCGACTCAATCATGAACTCATAACCAACGACCAGCAGTGCACACTCAACATATAAGTTTATTCAAGATCGTGCACCACATTCCTACGCATATACCACATCCATTCACACAAGAATCCACTCCAGCCTTACTAAGAATGAGCCTCCAGCTGCGTTCACTTACTAATGGCGTTTTAATCGATTGTTTAGTTGAATATATAACAAACCCTAATTCTACCAAAAAATTGGCAACGCTTCCGCGTGGATTTTGTATTTAGAAATTAGGTTTCACGTCATACACAAGGAATTTAAGAGGTCCGAGGGAGAAGAGGGGCTCCCTGATTTAATTCGGTTCACCCTCCATCCTTAGCCTTTGAGCTGCTCACTCCAGCTCTCGTGACCTTGCTCCAGCTCGTGTAATCTTCTTCCTCCTGTTCGTCGTGCTTGCTCGCTCTAGCTCGTGTGATCTTCTTCCTCCTGTTCGTCGTGCTTGCTTACTCCAGCTCGTGTGATCTTCCTCCTGTTCGTCGTGCTTGCTCCAGCTCGTATGATCTTCCTCCTGTTCGTCGTGCTTGCTCACTCCAACTCGTGTGATCTTCTTCCTCCTGTTCGTCGTGTGATCTTGCTCCAGCTCGTGTGATCTTGCTCCAGCTCGTGTGATCTTCTTCCTCCTGTTCGTCGTTCTTGCTCACTCCAGCTCGTGTGATCTTCTTCCTCCTGTTCGTCGTGTAATCTTGCTCCAGCTCGTGTGATCTTCTTCTTCCTGTTCGTCGTGTGATCTTGCTCCAGCTCGTGTAATCTTCTTCCTCCTGTTTGTCGTGCTTGCTCCAACTCGTGTAATCTTCTTCCTCCTGTTCGTCGTGCTTGCTCACTCCAGCTCGTGCGATCTTCTTCCTCCTGTAGGCCGTGCTTGCTTACTCCAGCTCGTGTGATCTTCTTCCTCCTGTGATCTAACCTAATCTCGTTCACCAGTTCGGGGCCGGGGCTTCCGGCTCTCTCCCCACACAAATTCAGTCTCTCCCCTGTTCTCTCTCTTCCTACTCCTCGCGCACTAACCGAATGAGGCTTCTCCAGGGGGATAACCCCTCAACCTTTGCTCTCCTTGAGTTCCCAAAGAAGTTCCCTGCCGCCTTTGGCCTTCTTCCATAAATGGCTTCCTTCTTACAAAACCTACTAACCCTATGACTATTAATTCCGTGCCACCCTTGCATTTAACAAGAGTGGGTGTCCCACTAACCAAGGAATATCTAAATCTAAACATTAACTCCATGCCACATGGGTGTGCATGATCTCAATAAGTGAGCTATTAGCTAATTTCCAAGGAGGCTAAATCTAATTTAATCTACCTAAATTGAATCCCCTTTACTTGGGGTAATTCCTAATTTTACTTAGCGAGTGATGAGGGGGTTGTCCAAGCCTTTTGGACCTTTCCCACTATTTTTTTAAGGGCTTTTAAGCCTCTTCTTTTCTTTTCTTCCCTTCACCATCATTTCTCTTCTTCTTCCATTTTTTTGGTTTCGTGATTTCTTCATCGTGACCAATTGCAATCCACGACTTGGTAGGAGGTAAATTCTTCTCCATCACTATTAATTTTAATTTTTTTCTATTGTTTTTTTGTCTTTTTTGTCTTTTCTTCATTTTTTCCTTTCTATTTATTTTTTTGGCTAACTACCTAAATTCCGCGATTGCCAATAAGTGGTTCCTAGTTAAGGAATTAGCGCATGGAAGGCTATTTAGCTATTTTGATCAAAAGACCACAAGCTAACCAATGGGATAACCCATTTTCACCACTTATTAGCCTTAATGGACCCGATGTGAGGTCCATTCATCACCGTGAGCCGTTTTAGCGGCTCACACCTCCCCTCACCGATCTTCCAGCCTGGCTCTTCATTTGCGGCGACGAGCAGTCACACCTTCAAGTGACAGCGTTTGCTGAGGGCCCGTCGTTGTGCCATGCATACGATGTGCTGCAGTCGAAGTATCTTCCCTCCGAGAACGAGCGCTTGGGCGGATTTGCGCCAAAGGGCAACAACGCTCTCGACCCTGTTCGCCTCCTCTTTCTCTTCAAGAAAGAGCTCACGCAGATCCCTGCCGTGAAGAAGACCTACGATGCTCCGGAACATGTGTTGCAACCAAGCTTCGCAAGTACAACGAGCTTGCGTACTTGATGAACATGAACGAGCTGAGGATGGAGTTCTTCATCAAGGTCCTCGAACTATTCTACAAGAAGGGGGAGGCTGTTGTCCAACTATTTGGCGGGGCGAAACTGCTCATTGCGAGTGTGGTAAGTTTCCCTGCAGTTTAGCTCAATTGTTGATACCCTCTCTGTCTGTGCATGGATTATTGTAGGGCTCCGTTTCCACATGGTGCCGGAAGTTAACTTTAAATCCGGTTAAAACAAAAAAATTAGTTAAGTAGTTATGATAGTTTCCACTAGGATACATCCTATAGTCGTCAGAAAAGCATAATGACGGATGGACCGGGTTGAGAACCCTAATTAAGCCAAAACCTGTTAAAATCGAAGCCGGAGCAGTTATGGATTTCCGGGGCAGACAGTTATTCGGAACC
This sequence comes from Bryoerythrophyllum caledonicum, assembly GCA_963971425.1. NCBI lineage: Eukaryota > Viridiplantae > Streptophyta > Bryopsida > Pottiales > Pottiaceae > Bryoerythrophyllum > Bryoerythrophyllum caledonicum. Next base: position 30,923,307 of record OZ020519.1, on the reverse strand, counting down.
GTCAGCCGGAACCGTCGCCATCAACTGTCATCATGACTCCGTACTAACTTCCGGACTACTTAAGGATGGGGTTCGGGGTAAGAACTCTTTCTTCTCCATTCCTTCTTCGCGTGCAGGGTTTTCGTCTTCAAGCTTTCTTCCTCTCCCTCTTTCACTTCCTTGCTCCCGGTTTCTAACCTCTGGCCGTTAGGGTTTGAAGCTTAGACGGTTAGAACGGACGTGTGTCCGTTAGGGAGTGCTTTTGAGAGGACGGTGCGTGCAGGGACTACCTTGAGAGACGGTGAGGATTTAGGAAGCCCTCATGAACTCTGTGCTGATGGCCAAGAAGAAGAGGACGGACAAAGATGGGCGCGACAAAAGAGACGAAGAGCCGGCCGTGGGACTTCCCCCTTTGGCCCGCGTCCTCCTGGACATCCCCGAGGACCTGGACGAATTTAACCTCCTGAAGTCGAGCCTGAAGACTATGGGGTGCGAGGATTTGCTTGAAGTCCCCTAGGGTTGCGGGAGGAGGTCTACGTCCAGGAGCTTATCGGCACTCCGGACGAGAAGTACAAGGGGTTACTAAGAGCCCATCCGGAAAACTGGGGAGTTCCGGAATGGTCCCAGGCGTACGACTTCCGGGGCGGACGCACCAAAGTGGTGGAACGACGGGACGAATTCCTGGTAGACGAATTCACGAGCCCGGCGGACCCGAAGGAAGGCTACAACATGCAGGACCTTCGGCATCTGGACGCCCAGCTCGTGCTCGGGTTTTTAAACCCTATCTTCCATCCGGAAAAGCCGAAGCGGGTGGTGGCGAAGTGGGCCTGCACCTTCCTCGGGGCACTCCGGAAGAAGATAGTAGTGGATTGGGGAACGCTCATGACGGACATGATCAACCGTCTGGTAGCCAACCTCCAGAGGGTGAAGAAGACGGCAACCCCCTTGGCCTCCTATGTGGTGCACCTCTATGCGCACCACCAGCAACTCACTGCGGCGGAAGTCCGGAAGTACGACATCGTCCTCAACTTCCAGAAGTACGGAGGGGACGAGTCTGAAGAGGAAGAATTCGGAGAGGGGGAGCCAGCTTTAGAAGCAGCCACCACCAGCACTCCGGAGGGCCGGAAGGCCCCAAAGAGACCTCGGGGAAGGAACCTGCGACGGAGAGTCCGGGCATCCGTAGTTCCTCTACATCATCCGGAGAAGACAAGTCTGGACCCTCAGTATGGACCAGCCGGAAGAAGAGAAAGGTAGACCGGGACGACTCTAAGGGTCAGCTCAAGCTGATGGATGAACTCACCCGCGACATTGGCTGGAGGGTTGGGCTCCTCAAGGAGACCAACTACATCATCACCAGCAACGTGGAGCAAATCTTCCGGAGTCTGGGCGTCGAACGGCTGGAGGACGCCATTAACAGGGTGGAGGAACTCCGGAGCCGGGAGGTGGGCACGAAGGCGCTGCACACCCAAATCGCTTCTCTGTACAAGGCAAGTAACGATATGGAGAAGAAGATGAAGCAGTACTTAGCGGAGGCAGCTGTGGCGGTGACGGCCCGGAAACTGGCCGAGGAAAAGGCCAACGCTTCCGCAGCGGCTTTACTGGAAGTCCAGGCCTTCCTGGACATTCCGGTCGACGTGGTCAACCGAAGCCGGCTCTTCACCGAGCTGGTGGGGAAGAAGGAGAAGGTCACCCGGGCCAACATCATCCGATCTCTCCTTGACCAGGCTGACAAGATGGGAAGGACTTGGGAGCAGATGAAGGTGCTGGTCGACAACATTGTCGTCGAATTTCCGGAAGAACCAGGAGCACGTGGACCGGAAGGCACGCCGACCACAACTCGAACAACAGCCACTCCGGAACCACCGACCAAGACCACCCCAACGCCGGGAACCTCCGCGAATCCGGAGTCCCTGGATACTCCGCCACGGACACCGACGGAGGGGATCGTGCCCCCTAATCCGAGTACCAGCGAGATCCTGAAGACGCTTCCGGATCTCCTGTCGCCACCCACTATGCAGCTTCCTGATCCTCCGACAGAGGGCGGCCTTCCAGCTCCTTCAAGGTCTGTGTCACGGAGGTTAGCATCCGGAGCCAGGAGTCCGTCCGGAAGCTACAGGGACTTGGTCCAGGAGACCGGGTCAGCTTCCGCGGCGGGTACCCTAGCACCCCCGCTTCCAGAAGGATTTCCGGCCCAGCCCCCTCCACCGCCGGACGCCAGTACTCCGCTGGTGGTTGTTCCCCCATCAGCCGGTCCGTCCAACAGGAAGACTAACGCTTCACCGGCGGCTTCAAAGAAGGCAAAGGGTAAGACGCGCGTTCCGGTGGAGATCTCCCCATCCCGCCGGAGTGGTAGAAATAGGGGCCCAGGAGCTTCCACTTAGGAATAGTTAGAACCTCTGTTCTAGTCTTTCTTTTTCTCTGGATTAGAATCAGCATCCGCAGCGATTAACAATGGGGCCCCAAGCGTACCCGGCTGCTGACCGGAATCAATAGTCAGTTTTTTTTTGTAGTTAGAATAGAAATTCCGGAAGCTGGAACTGCTCCGAGATTTTAGGATCTGAGATCCGATCTGGGACTTTTCTGGATTTCTCGGATCTTTTAGATAAGATCTAGCGGATTTCTCGTGGCATAGATAGAAGGAAATCTGAATTTAGGGAATTCGGAGAGTACTTAGTAGGAGGATTTGGGGAAAACCTGGATCTTGTTCATTTCACTCGGAAATATACGTTACCTTTTTCACTAGATTTGCTACCTTGTGTTGTTATGGGACGTATGAATCCTGTGAGTGACGGATCCTTTCTTGAGGGGGTGGTTGTGTGAGGAATCCTTCCGGACTAGAGTAACTCATTTGTTTTGCCAGAGGGAGAAGTTATCGAGGGTAGTATCAGGAGATCGCCCGGGAGAGCTGGAGAGAACTATTGTAGAGGTGTTCCTGATAGTCCCCAGTGTCCGGAAGTAGCCAGGAGGGGAAGAGATGAACTGTAGAGGTGTTCCTGGTAATCTCTAGTTTGCGGAGGAAACCGTGTTAAACTGAATTCCGGTCAATACCGGAGTTCTTCCCTAAGATAGGAAAGAGCTTGATACCAATATCCAGATAAAATAACCATAGCGAACCGTGAGTCTCTGATCCGGAAATTTACAATCATACCCCCCGGAATGCCGTTGTAGCCGGGTTAGTCTCTGTGTGACCGCATCCGGAAGGCCTTCCGGATGTCGTGAGGGCCGCAGTCCGGTAGCAGCAATCAAATTACCAGTTAGCATAATAGGGAGAGTGTTGTTCGGTCACTCTAAGTTCCGGACAGTGGGTGCCTAGCCACATTAAGTCACAGGGCAGTGGGAAACCCAGCCACTTACACAAAACAGGGTCAGTGGACTTCGGCCACTCGTTTAAAAACTCCAGGAGAATCTCTGAGGAGGAACAGAGACTAATCAAACTACCCTCCTGATTTCTGGAACCTCTTCTCCGGAAATCATTGTATAAAATCTGGATCCGGACGGATCCGGATCTAACCTAAGTAATAAAGGACTATAGCTAACTCGTAACCGAATTGCTTTGGTAAGCTTAGTAATCCGGAGTATTGGAAGAAGATATTTAGATCTCTGTGGGAACGAAACCGGAGCGGTTACTTTGGTAAGCTCTTAGTCACGATTTGGAGCAATCCGGAGGAATACTGTCTCTACGAACTGCAACAATTGTTTTTGAGAGGTCGTCTCTGACGCTTTTGTAGGGTGACACTTTAGCTCGAGTCGAGCTAAAGTGTCGGCTTATAATGATTTAGTTTTCTAGCCGTATTTATTCGCGTCGTATCCTTTCAGGTTAAAATAGCTGAGTTTTAATAGCAGTGTTACTTTGTATTCACTTTAGCTCGATTCGACCTAAAGTGTAACTCGTTCAATCCATTGGTGTGTAGATGTTGGATCTGGAGGCATTCTGCATATCCCACGACACCGATGAGTCGGATCACAACGACGCCAAGGAGGTCGCGTTGACGTTGGATCTGGCTGATTTTGTTATTGGTTCGTATCACGTCAAGGCGGAGATCTTCCCCGAGCTTGGCACAACAGTTGCCAAGGGGAAGGGAAAGGTAATTATTGACCTCGGCGATGGTGAAGAAGATGAGGACTCGAGCGCTCTGGTTGCTTGCCCGAGCTCGAGCACAGCCACTCCAGATGATGACTCTCATGACGACTTCGTTGACGCCACTCCATCGGAGTTTCAGAGTGTCTCTCAATCTGAAGTAGGAGGCACAATCGGTTCCTCGCGGTAGCGACTCGACTTCCCGGAGTTGAATTCGCTCGATATTTCCGACAGGCCTCATTCAGCTCCCACCTTGGGCGGGTCATCCACTTGTCCCACGGCCAAGAAGAGGGAGGTTGCCAACGCGAGCGGACGCTCTCCGTTGGCTACGGCGAGCAGCGCTCCGGATGACAACATGTTGATCTCCCTCGAGAAGAAGCTCGAAGAGGAGGCCACTCGGATGAGGTTGATGGAGCGGGGGCTGGCGGAGCGTGACAAGGAGCTCTGTGGGAATCTGTTCCCACAAGGTTCCGGAAGTTAACCTAAAAATCCGGCAAAAACAAAAAAAAATTAGTGTTAGAAAGTTAGAATTATAAGTTTGAACTATAGAATAGATAAATAAGAAATAAGACAATCTAGGGGTACCAAAGATCCTTAAAACTGTTTAGGAATTACCATAAATCCAAGGGATTGGGAACCGGAGAGACCGCTCACATCCGGAACCTGCCGGAAGCATCCGGAACCGGAAGTAAACCGGAGCCGGAGGGAACCCGGATCCGGAATTGGTCCGAAGCCGGAACCGCTATTATGACCGTAATGGCCGTCCGTACACCGCCGAAGGTATAAAAGCAAGAAATTAGGTTAAACTCCCCACACTTCTTGGCTTACTCTTTTCCCTTCGCCCGTGCGTCTTATCTTCATGATTTCCCTAGAACGGAAGTGTTTCCAGTAGAGAGAGTGTGTGGCGAGGTCAGTGCGTGCAGATGGTACCGGAGAGACTGTGAGGAATCTCTGCAGAAATGGCGGAAGTAGAACCTTCCCGGACTACCCGTGGTACGACAACGCAACCGACGGTTCAACGGGTAGTCCCGATCATACCGACAGACCCGGAGGAGAAGGCCGTCCTCGAACACTACCTCACCAACATGGGCTGCCGAGGGCTTCTCGACTTTGCGTGGGGAGCGAAGGAGGCGAAGCTGGTGGTGGAGTTACTCCGTGAACCGGACAACCAGTACGACGGCACCATACGAGCTCACCCCGAGACATGGGGTATTCCGGAGTGGCAGCGTACCTACTCTTTCAGTAGCAGAACCGTCAAGACAGCGGAGCGGAACGACGACATCCTGGGAGACGAGTTCACGAAGCAAGCCGACCCCAAAGAAGGCTACAGTACCGACGACCTCTGGCATCAAGACGCGCAAATTGTGGTAAGATTCTTGAACCCGATCTTTCACCCAGAGAAACCTAAACGGGTGGTGTCTAAATGGGCCACCACCATACTAGGTTCAATGAGGGAGAAATTTAGTGTAGATTGGGCCTCGCTTATGAGCGAGATGATCAACCGGATGGTGAGAGGGCTCGAGAAGTTGAAGAAGGCCGGCACCCCTCTTCCCTCGTACCTCACTCACCTCTACGCACAACACGATGTGTTTACCCCGGACGAGCAAGACGCATACGAGCTGCTGCTGGAGATCCAGAACTATGGCAGGCTGGAACCAGGAGACGATAACGAGGTTGCGGAGGACGCGGAGACTTCCTTGCCCGAGACAGTTCCCCAAACCCGGAAGCGGAGCAGATCTGTACCGCGGGAGTCGACACCGGGACCATCTACATCGATTCAGCCAACGGGTGAGCAACCTCCGCAAGACCACAGGTCAGCTCCACGTGAAGGTCGCATTCCTTCGGCGGAGCCCCCGCACCTTGTTGGACTCGACGGGCCCGACCTACTGGAGCTCATCCTGCAAGCAGGTTGGCGTGCGGCAATCGTGTGCAAATCCGAAGCACGATTACGAGAGGTCATGGACGGCATCCGGCGGGAGTTGAAGGTAGAGAGGGTTGTGAGCCGCCAAAACGGCTCCCGACGATGAATGGATCGCACATCAATTGTATTAGGTTCAACTAGTAGTTGAAGTGGATAATCCAATAAGATTAATCCATGATTTTTGATCAATATGGCTAAATGGCCTTTCTGTTCACTAATTCCTTAAATAGGAGCCACTCTATGGCGACCACGGATTTTATTAAGTTAACCAAAAAATAATTAGGAAGGAAAAAATGAAGAGAAGGTTAGAAAAGGGAAAAAGAAGAAAAAACAAAAACAATAGAAAAGAAAGAAAGTAAAGTGGTGGGGAAAACCACGGGGAAAATTAGGAGAAGAAGAAGAATGATGATGAGGAGAAGTAGAAAAAAAAAGAAAGGGGTCCAAATGAAGTGGGAAAAAACCCCCACCATTACTTGGTAAATTAATCCTAACCCCAAGCCAGGGGAATTCAATGTAGGTAGATTAAATTAGATTTAGCACCTTTGGAAATTAGCTAATAGCTCACTTATTGAGATCATGCACACCCATGTGGCATAGAGTCAATGTTTAGATTTAGATATTCCTTGGTTAGTGGGACACCCACTCTTGTTAAATGCAAGGTGTGAGCCAAATAAACCGCCCCCTAATGGGATGGCTTATCTTGAACACAAGACCCTAAATGTGGGATACAACCCCTTGTGCAAACATCCTTTAACCATTCATACAAGCATGATGACCCAAAGTGTAGTTACTTAAGGAAGTTCGTTACTAATTAGTGCTGTGATGGCTGAGTTCAGCCTTAAATTGCACTCAACTTTTAAACAAGCATAAGTTTCGACCTAAGACTCCATTTTCAACATTTTAAAGCTTCAATGGGTTCTACTCAGCCTTACAACTTGATTAGACCTTCCATGACCCATTCCAGGCTTAGGTGTGAACCGGGCAGCTGCGACAGTAGACAGGCTTCTTGTTTTAACCCTGAACTTATATTCCTTTTATCTTCTTGACTATAACTCCGTTTTGTATGTTTGTTTTTTGTATTCTTATTAGTTTTTCTTGCTTAACACGATGGCAGCCTTCAATTGATCATTTGACTCGACCCTGGACCTCCCAGCCAGCGACCAGCAGTGCACCTTCAACATATGACTTTATTCAAGATCATGCACCACATTCCTATGCATGTGTCACATTCATTCACACAAGAATCCACCCCAGCCTTACTAAGAGTGAGCCTCCAGCTGTGTTCACTTACTAATGGCGCTCTAATCGGTTATTTAGTTGAATATATAGCAAACCCTAATTCTACCGAAAAATTGGCAGCGCTTCCGCGTGGTTTTTGTATTTAGAAAATTAGGGTTCAAGTCATACACATGGAATTGAAGAGGTTCGAGGGAGAAAAGAAAAGGGGCTCCCTGAGTTAATTCGGTTCACCCTCCATCCTTAGCCTTCGACTTGCTTGGTCAGCTCGTGATCTTGCTCCTCTTGTTCAGCTCGTGATCTTGCTCCTCTTGTTCAGCTCGTGATCTTGCTCCTCTTGTTCAGCTCGTGATCTTGCTCCTCTTGTTCAGCTCGTGATCTTGCTCCTCTTGTTCAGCTCGTGATCTTGTTCCTCTTGTTCAGCTCGTGATCTTGCTCTTCTTGTTGGTGCTCTTCACTCCGCAGCCCGTATCTTCGTCGTCACAGCTCCGATCCGTGTGTTCTTGAGCTTGTTGGAAAGCCAACGTTCTAATCTATCTACTCCTAAAATCTTAGCTTAATACAACTAGAACTCCGTGACTGACGAGGGAAAAACCGAGGCCGCGTGAAATCCGCCGCCGGTTGCTCCAGCTGGTCGTCCTTGCTCCGCGGCTCGTATCTTCGTCTTCGCAGCTCCAAACCGCACGCTCTTGGGCTTGTTGGAAAGCCAACGCTCTGATCTCTCTCCACCCGAAAAATCAACTTGATTGGAGCAATACTCCGTGACTGACGAGGGAAAGACCGAGGACCTATGGGATCCGCCGCCGATCTTCCAGCTGGTCGCCCTCGCTCCACGGCTTGTATCTTCGTCGTCACAGTCCCAAATCGCACGTTCTTGATCTTGTTGGAAAGCCAACGCTCTAATCTATCTACACCTTAAAGCTCAACTCGATTGGAGCAAAACTCCGTGACTGACAAGGAAAAAACCGAGGCCGTTTGAGATCCGCTGGTTGCCCTTGCTCCGCGGCTCGTATCTTCGTCTTCGCAGCTCCAAACCGCACGCTCTTGGGCTTGTTGGAAAGCCAACGCTTCGATCTATCTACACCTAAAAGACCAACTCGATTGGACCGGAACTCCGTGACTTACGAGGGAAAACCCGAGGCCGTGTGTGGTGCGCCGCTGATCCTCCAGCTGGTCGCCTTCACTCCGTAGCTCGTATCTTCGTCGTCACAGCTCCAAACCGCGTGCTCTTGAGCTTGTTGGAAAGCCAATGCTTCGATCTATCTACACCTAAAGGACCAACTCGATTGGACCGGAACTCCGTGACTGACGAGGGAAAACCCGAGGCCGTGTGTGGTGCGCCGCTGATCCTCCAGCTGGTCGCCTTCACTCCGTAGCTCGTATCTTCGTCTTCGCAACTCCAAACCGCACGCTCTTGAGCTTGTTGGAAAGCCAATGCTTCGATCTATCTACACGCTAATTTTCGTAACGATTGAGTGAAATTCCAGCCCACAAGAGGGGGAAATCTGGACCCTACCTCTCTCTCTCTCTCCACACACACGCCTCTCTAACTCCTATCTCACACCTCTCTCACTCCAATCCTCCCACACTTCGAATGAGCGCCTCCAAGGGGGGTAACCCCAAAGCCCTTGCTCCCTTCTTGTTCCCAAGGTCGTTCCCTTCGTCGTTCACAGCCGCCAATTTTGGGTGGGCACATTAATGGTCACACTAAACAATAGTAACTAAAAAACTAAAAAATCACTAGCCACCCTTGCATTTAACACAAGTGGGTGTCCCACTAACCAAGGAATATCTAAATCTAACCTTTGACTCCATGCCACATGTGTGTGCATGATCTCAATAAGTGAGCCTCTAAACTAATTTCAACGATGCAAATACTACCTAATTAGCCTAGATTGAATTCCCCTTGTTTTGGGTTATGGCTAATTTGCCAAATGATGGTGAGGGTTTTTTCCCCAAGCCTTTGGGTCCCTTAAACTATTTTTTCCTCTTCCCTTTTCTTTGAGGCTCTTTGATTTTTTCCTTCTTCCTTCTTTTCTCCTTCTCACCATTTTTCCCTCCTTCCTATTGTTTTGGTTTTCTCCATCTTTTCTTAGTTTTTTTTCTTTTTGTTTTCTTCTATTCTTTTAATTTTTTCTTTATTTTTTGGTTATCTTCCTAAAACTTCCGGTTACCACAATGTGGCTCCCACTGATGATTTAGTGCACGGAAGGCTTAATTGGTCAATCCAATCGAAAACCAAGAACTAACCAATGGGATAACCCATTTTCACTACTAGTTAACCCTTATGGACGCGATGCGCGGTCCATTCAACCTTGTGGGCCGGTTTTGCGACTCACACAAGGGTGGCACGGAATTAGTAGATATAGGTTTAATAGGCTTTGTAAGAAGGAAGCCATTAATGGAAGAAGGCCAAAGGCGGCGGGGAACTTCTTTGGGAACTCAAGGAGAGCAAATGGTTGGGGGGTTACCCCTGGAGAGGTCGCATTCAATTGGTGTGCAAGCGTAGGAAAAGAGAGAACAGGGTGTGGAGAGAATGTGCGAGGAGAGGAACTGAGGAATGAGAGCCGGAAGCCCCGGCCACTGTAAGTGCAAATTAGGTGAGGACAGGAGCTCAACCAGCACACGAAGACAAGGCTATCACGAAGAAGAGGACAAGATCACGAAGAAGAGGACCAACACAAGAAGAAGAGGACCAGCGAAGAAGAAGACCAGCGAAGAAGAGGACGAGATCACGAAGAAGAGGACCAGCACACGAAGAGAAGGCTATCACGAAGAAGAGGACGAGATCACGAAGAAGAGGACCAGCACACGAAGAAGAGGACCAGCGAAGAAGAGGACGAGATCACGAAGAAGAGGACCAGCACACAAAGAAGAGGACCAACGAAGAAGAGGATGAGATCACGAAGAAGAGGACCAGCACACAAAGAAGAGGACCAGCAAAGAAGAGGACAAGATCACGAAGAAGAGGACCAGCACACGAAAAAGAGGACCACCGAAGAAGAGGATGAGATCACGAAGAAGAGGACTAGCACACGAAGAAGAGGACCAGCGAAGAAGAGGACGATATCACGAAGAAGAGGACCAGCACACGGAGAAGAGGACCAGCGAAGAAGAGGACCAACACACGAAGAAGAGGACCAGCGAAGAAGAGGACCAGCACACGAAGAAGAGGACCAGCGAAGAAGAGGACCAGCACACGGAGAAGAGGACCAGCGAAGAAGAGGACCAGCACACGAAGAAGAGGACCAGCGAAGAAGAGGGCAAGAACACGAAGAAGAAGACCAGCGAAGAAGAGGACGAGATCACGAAGAAGAGAACCAGCACACAAAGAAGAGGACCAGCACAAGAAGAGGACCAGCACACGAAGAAGAGGACCAGCACACGAAGAAGAGCACCAAGAAGAGGAGGACGACCACAGCACAAGAACGAACACGAACACGGCAGAGGGTGAATTGAGCTAAATCAGGGAGCCTTCTTCCTCTCCCAATTGATTCATTATCCTCTTGATTGCATGTGGAAAAGGAACCCTAAATTCTCTAGTTACAAAAATCACGCGGAAGCGCTGCCAAATTTTCACTAGGATTAGGATTTGCTATCAATTCAACCAAACAATCGGTTTAATCTACAAAAGTAAGTGAAGGCAGCTGGAAGCTCATGTATGGTATAGTGTTTGAGTAGGGCCACTTGTGTGAATGCATGTGGTATACACGTGAATTGTGGTGCACGATTTTGAATAAACATGTATGTTAAGTGTGCACTGCTGGTCGTTGGCTGTGAGTCCCGGATTGAGTCAACCGGTTAATTGAAGGCTGCCATCGTGTTAAGCAAGAAAAACTAATAAGAATCCAAAAAAACAAATGAAAAAAACGGAGTCATAATCACGAAGATAATGAAGAATTAAACTTTTAACATAAAAAGAGGAGCCTGTCTGCTGGTTGCTGCTGTCAGGGTCGCACTTGGGCCTGGAATTGGTGGTTAAGGTGCTCATCAAGTTCACAAGGCGAAATTGAACCTATTGGAGCTTTAAAACATTGGAAACGGAGCTTTGAGGCGGAATTTACGCTTGTCTAAAGGTTGGATTCAACCTAAGGCTGAATTCAGCCATCACATCACTGATTATTAACGAACCCTCTTAAGTGACCACGCCTTGGGTCATCATGCTTGTATGAATGGTTAAAGTATGTTTGCACAAGGGGCTGCATCCCATATGTAGGGTCTTGTGTTCAAGATAAGCCACCCATTAGGGGCAGTTTATTTGGCTCACAAGGGTCGTGGAGATACCGACAGCGATCCAAGAACTACAGAAGAACACACGCCAACTCCAAGCCTTAGAGATCCAGCAGGCTGCCATCATCCGGAGTCGAGACAAGTTTGCTGCCACATGCGACGAAACGTTTACGGTGTTGACAAAGTCCCGAAAGAAGCTGAAGGAAGCGGAAGATCGAGCACACGCTTCCGCACAGGCCTTGACAGAGGTACGCGCAGCTTTAGCCTTTCCGGTTGACACGGTCAACCGGAGTCTTCTCTTCACAGATCAGCTAGAGAAGGAAGGAAGACTGAACCGGATCCAGATCATACGGTTCTTGCACGACCACGGCAAGAAGATGGAGAAGACATGGACTCGGATGCAGGAACTGGTGGCCAACCTGCCCACTCAAGGACCGGAGAACCAGAGCACTTAAGCACCGGAGGACATTGCAGTTCGGGTCCGTATCCGGACGTCTCCGGACGAACCCGGACCTTCAAGCAGACACCCGGAGGTTTCCGAGAAGCAGACGGATATCCCAACTCCGGCGGAGCCGGCTGCACCCATGACCGGCAGTCCTCTCAGCAACCCAAGCCCCGGTGCTGGAAGGCACTGGACGGAGTTACTACCGGAGTTAAGTCAGGGCGAAACCCTTTCTCCCATCCAGCCTGCACCTACTCCTCCCTCATCAGGTCGCCGGAAGTCCACTCCACCACTCGCTAGGCGTTTGGTGACGGATCTTCCTAGTCCCGGAGCTGAATTCCAAGGCTTTGCTGAAGCTCCGGAGACCATTGTGGTGGATTCCACCTCCAAACTCCCTCCACGGGCAGCATCACAGCCTCCAACTTCCGGAGCCGGATCACAAGACCTTCCGGCATCTTCTACTCCCCAGCAAAGGAGGGCCGGCAAGACGAAGGCAGAGGCATCTACGAGACGTACCAATCCAAGATTCAAGAACGTTGGATCACCCCCTTAGGTAGGTTAGATTTAGGAGTAGTAGTAGCTTAGGGATCAGAATTAGGTAGCGATTAACGATGGGGCCCAGAGTTGCACCCAGCTACTTAATCCGGAAACTAAGACTTCCGGAAACTTGTAACCGTTCCGGAATTTTGCGTACTTTTCGGATGTCCGGAATCCGGACCCGGGAAAATAGGATCTGAGATTCTCTTTTCCGGATTTTTTGGGATAAGAACCTTAACTTTAGAGATAAGATCCTCCGGATTTCTTGCAGATAGGATAAGCCTTAATTTAGGAACGATTCTTGTACTTAGTAGATGGGTTTTAGAAACTCACCACCTTGTTTATTTTCCTCTACGTTGAATATATTTCAGAGCTTTTCTGGATTTGCTACCTAGTATTTGTGAAGAGAGTTATTTTACGTGTGAGGTTCAAGGTCCGTTGCTGTAGTACGTTTTGTGCAAGTTTCTTCGAAGAAAAGAATGTGTTGTTGTGCTAAGGAGTGAACCGACTTGGATATTCAGCAGGGGAGTGTCCGGAATAACTGGAAGAGGTTGCAGAGGTGTTCCTGGTCACCTTCAGAGTCCGGAAGAACCAGGAGGGGAAGAGATATATTGCAGAGGTGTTCCTGGTAGTCTCTAGGGCACGGAACAATCCGTATGAACCCGGATTCCGGTCCAAAATCGGAGTTTACCCCCACGATAGGAAAAACCTGCTATGTGAGTCTAGAAGGAGTCCTCCCAAGTAGAACTATATCCCTATCTTCGTAGGGCTACAAAATTGCTACCGGAACGTCGTTGTAGTCCGGCCGTACCTTTGGGTGACCGCATCCGGAAGGCCTTCCGTATGTCGTGAGAGTTACGTCTAGGACCAACACCCTATCACAGGTTAGTAGATTAGAAGAAGAGTGATTGTCCGGTCACTATAAACTCCGGGGCAGTGGGTGTCTAGCCACTTAAAGTTACAAGGCAGTGGGGAATCCGGCCACTTACACAAAATAGGATCAGTGGCCTTCCGGTCACTCGTTTAAACCTTCCGGAAGCCGCTCTAAGGAGGAACAGAGGTAAATCAAACTACCCTCCATATTTCCGGAGACCCTTTCCGGAAATAACTGCGAAACCTTCCGGAAACTAGATCCGGAAAGTTTTGCTTGGGTTTGGAATCCGGAAGGATCCGGACTATCACTGACTAGATTGACTAACCTAGGTCACTAGGTGATGAATAGACTAGTGATTTTGGGCTAATTTGAAAGGATAAATAGATCTCTGTGGGAACAAAACCGGAGTGGTTTACTTTGGGAAGCACTTAGTGACGATTGAGTGCATTCCGAAGGAATATTGACTCTGCAAACTACGACAAGCTCAGGGATTTGCAGCGGAGGCGTGACGAAGAAATGAAGAGGGACCAAGATCAAAGGCATGCCGAGATGATGCTGATGATGCAGAGATTCATGTCGGCTAATTTGCCTGCTGCCGCCACAACACCACCCGCAGTTCATGCTACCTTCCCCCAACCTTCCCCCTCCACAGAAGGCAGGTCTGAGAGTCTACCCGGCAATTTGCTACTACTGTCTCCGGCGGGTTCCTCCCCTGTCTCCACTGGGGGTCAATCGCTTCATGTTCCCCATCCCCGATGGCCCGCCCCTCTTCCCCTCTGAAGTCGCCCGCTCGAGACGTATCTATCGTTGATGTCCCCAGCTCATCGTCAGGTTAGTGTAACGTAGTTGCGAGTGTATAGAGGCAGAACATTTTGTAAATGTCCAATTTTGTACTCCAATAATTTTTGTTAATATTACAGTGCTCAGCGAGCACTACAGCTCGACTTGAGCTAAACTGCTTCACATCTGATGACTCTGACTTGTATCAGTGTCCTTTGTGCGCATTAGCTGATTAGTTGAAGTTGTTGAATTGTTTCAGATCTAAGTTTCGGTGGTGACGCGATTGCTCGCCCAGTCATTGATGAGGTCGTCCAAATTGCAGTCTCATTCGTAGAAGAGGTCGTCCAAGCTTCAGTCGTGCTCGTAGACGAGATCAAACATGATTCTGTTGTCTCGGAGCCACCTCTTCTTGTCACTGAACCGTGCCCCCAAATGGTTGTGGGGCTCTCGGAACCCCTTGACAACATGCAGGGTTTGTTGGGATCGATGGAGGTCCGAGACGAAGTACAACAAGTCGATGAAGTTCTTGAGGTACTCTTCTAGCATATTTCACACTGCACTCCCCCCCTCAATGACGTCTCCCCCCGTTTGCCTCTTTCGTTCTTCATTATGTTGACTTGTCGTTGTTAATGAATCTTTAGTAATATTGCTCGTTCTTCTGGCGTTTCCGAACCAGGTCTGCGAGGCATCAACAAGTGGTGCCAGTAATTTAGAAGAAATACCTAGAGTCTTTTCAGATTCCGAGGGTAGGTGGTTGAATGTTGTGCTGGACCAAAATGGTATTCTATGCACGTGTAAGCCATCGTGGTAGGCCAGGGGATCCAGGAACTCTATCCCGTCCATTCACTCGGCTTTGCTGCCGGCCGAAGTAGGCCCTAAGCTTGTTCGGGTGCGCCCTGGTTGTGCTGATTTCCTCACGAAGTTGTCCAAGTTTGCCATCATCACAATGTGGAGTTCAATGATGGAATCTACAACACGTGAGATATGTCAATATCTTTTTCAGCATAGTTCTTCGTACCCTCTTAGGATCTTTGGTCAGGAGAGTTGCAATAGGATTCCTGAGCGTAGAGTCAGTACCAGAACAATCTACATGAAGGAATTAGGCACTCAGAAGGACATCTTCTTGAAGACGTTATCGAATCATCTCTTCAATAGGTTGGGTCGTGAGTATACTCCGGCAAATACGCTTGTAATTGACGATAGCCCGATTAAGCATGTGCTCAATTTGTCGGAGAACGTCCTTCTGCTTCCGTCATGGTCGCACAACCATGATGGCGCGAGAGATGATTCTGTACTACTGGAGGAATTGCTGCCATATCTCTCTCACCTTCATCAGTTTTCGGGTGGCCTAGCGTAGTACCGTGCTGAACATCCCCGGGGCCGGGAGATGTTCTATAATGATCCGAAGACGTGTGGTCAGTCTGCGAGTATCTGTAACGCAATTCAAGCCTATCAGAATCTCCGCTTCTAATGCCGTTCGAAACGCTTAGATCTTTAATACACTCTAGGTCGAATAGAGCTAAGCTGCATCGATTGACTGTAGCTTCATTTTATAAATTTTGTTGGACCATGTTTTGTGTATATATATTTTTTGATAATACAAGTGGAGATGTTTTGACGCTTTGTTTTGTTTTCCAGAATGGACACCTACTGCTAATGGGATATCAAGCTGTTTTGAATGATTGGAATTTTTGTCAATTGTTCTGAGGTATGTGACTATCACTTTGGTTGAACTTTCTACAGGGCTGTGATTGTCGGGCGTCAGTGGATTCCTTGTTGGGCCCAGAGGGGTTCGCCCTTTCCCTTCGGAGTAAAGGGCTATTGTTGCACTCTTCTGCAACCGCGCAATCAACCATGGATTATTCGACCATGGCAGTGGAGGACGGAGTTGTTGAAAGCCCTATTGCGCGGGAGCCAATTCATGAAAGGAACAACTCACCTTCGCTGCAGTGGCCTCGCTCAGTTCCAGATAGTTGTACTCCGCGTCTAAATTCGGATAGTTGTACTTCGGCAAAGCGTATACTCTATGACGGTTTAAGGATTGCTACTTCCCAACGCTCGCTTGCGGTGCGTGTTATGCTAGCCTCCAAGTTATTGCACTATTGAGTTGTTCTTGCCTAAACAATCTTGGTTTTTTGTTAACCCCTAAAGATCCTTGAAAGCCAAAATGGCTTTTTGCTATTTCGGGCAGCCTAGTTCAAGGGGTTAAATTTAATATTTTTGCAAAAGATTTTTACGGGGTGTTCCCTATACTACAAGGTGTATGTGCAACAATTTGCAAAGTCGAATTCCAATTTTTGAGCTTATTTACTCAAATTTTAGTTTTCAACCTCTGGGCGGGCAGAAAAAAACTTTTTATTTCCAACATTTTTTTGAAATGTTTTTTTGCTGATATGTTCATAACTAAGTTTCTATTCAAATTTCCAAGTGACCCATGTTGAACCTTTTACCAATTCTGCAAGGGCAGCCTTTAAAAATTACAACAACAACTTTCAAAGTTTTCGACAATATTACTGTTTTTTCTTTCAAAATTCGTCAAAATTTGAGATTTAATAATTTTTCAAAAATAAATTTTCCCAAAATTCACAAACTTAAAGAGGTACCTACTCACCGTTCATTTTTTTCCTAAATTAAATACAATAAACGTGATGCATGTTTTTCCAAATCACCGTTTTTATACCTTCTGTTGGAAAATAATTTGCATGAAGGTCCAAAAAGCCAAATGAGTCTCTAAAATTTTGCATAGGCATTCGGAACATGATTCTCCACATGGAAAAAAATATGAGCAAAATGATTGGTGTAGCAATCATCAAGTTTTCCTTTGCACAAAGTAGACTATGTCTTTTAAACAATGCCCAAAAAAAGTTTTGCATCAACTTTGAACATTATAATCTCACAAATGGTGCACATCCAACGGCTCTAATTTGACATAGTATATTCCATAGTAGCTAGGTTTAAGATCCTACGGTTGAAAGTACTAAGAAACAATAAATACACTGACCATACCTCAATTCCAACAAGGTGGTAGAAATTCGCAATTTTTTGTTTTTGAGCTCCCAAGAACACAAGGATTTTTAGGGGTTAAGCTACATTGCACTCATGTAGTTTTGTTTCAGTTGATCTTGTTTTCATTCGTTGGATGTTAAATAAACTCTATGAATTTTCCCTTTAGCATTTTAGCTCCATTCGAGCTAAAGTGCACTAGGATGGATCTTAATGATACAGTTTTCATGTGTGCCGTGTAGGAGTATTCGACCTAAAGTGTATTTGTTTGGATTGTATGTGGCGCCTATTGTGCAGGACCCATCTGGTAAATGTCTCCGTCCCCGTCTTCTCTCAGGAGATGTTGCTAGAAACAAATGCTCTCCTTCCGCTTCCACCCGCCGACACTCGCTGCCCAAATCAAACACCGACGAGGTGCGTAGGCGGGGTTTGCAGCGTCTTCTAGAGAGTCCGTTAATGCAAGAGATAGGCGCAACATGGACTAGGCAACGTCAAAGGGATTTTTTGAAGTCGCGTATACAGGCTTATGGAGGAACTCCCTAGACCATTTGATTAGTAATAGGACGATTGTGTTTTGCCTCAGGGTAAAGGGGTGCTTTGTGTGTCTTTTTTTCATAAAGTTTTGAATAAAGCTTGAATTAATGGTATATGCTTCCTTTATAGTTACCTTTTTCGGACATTCGACTAATTTAGTCCATCCATGGAATGAAATATAGTATTCTTGGTGCATTGTCTTTATGCTCTGCACCTACAAATGTCTATATAGATACTTCAAAGATCATATATGTAGCAGTTTGTAGAGTAAGTGTTCCTCCGAATAGCATTTAATTGGAGCTAAATGTATCCGGAATACCCGCTCTAAAATTGTTCCCACAGAGACCTATTGTTTCTTTCTAAAATGATAAGTAAACTAATAACTATCCTCCTATCGTTTACCAATTAGCGTTCCTATTCCTCCCTCTATCTTCTTATCCGGATCCTTCCGGATTCCGGATATCGATTCCCACTAAGTTCCGGATCTTTCCGGGTTCCGGAAGGGTTAGGCGGAGTTCTCTTCCGGAGTTTTTAATCAAGTGGCCGGGTACTACTGATCCTATTTTGTATAAGTGGCCGGATTCCCCACTGCCTTGTGATTTAATGTGGCTAGATACCTGTGAACCAAATAAAACCCCCCCTAGTGGAGGAATTTATTGTGAGCACAAGGTCCTACTTCATAAGCTTAGCATTGCAAGAGGGCTCATGCACACACATACACAACGTGACCATAGTTTTGTAAGCGTTTACTATCATGTGAATTAGTGTGACTTGCTTCAACTAGGTTAGACAATTAGTTTGCTTGGTGCACCTTAATTACCTTCGTGGCCCATATCCTTCCTTTACCTTCTTTCACTTTGTTTTTACTCTTCTTTGCTTCATTTCTCTTCTGTCACTTTTCTTTTACTTTATTTTACTTTTCTTTTATTTATTTATTTATTTATTTATATATATATATATATATATTTTTTAAAAACATATATATTATTTACCTTTTTTTTAAAAAAACTTTTTTCCTTGGTTGAGCTCACTCCATTCAATTAACCCCAACCGCTAACCTTAGTCAATAAATTCAATTCACAATACCGAATCTTTGCACACAACTTGTCCAACTTCAAAACTCAATAACTCTTAGTGGTTTTATCCAAATTCCGATTTTTTTTAGCCTACCATTATTAGTTCCACATAACCAACTTGATGAGCAATTGAGAATTCCAATTAGACAGTTGTATTAACACCCAACAAGACGACCAGCAGTGATTCACCCCACAAAACACTCAATCTCCAATTCCCCATGCACATTCACATACAATTCATTCAATCATCCAAGAACCAGGGCTAATGTAATCAAGTATAACGTGATTGGCAAATTCATGCTTGAGTCATACAACCTAAATTTTCCACAAATTTTGGCAGCGCTTCCGCATGGAGTTCCAACACTGGAAACCCTAACAACAATTGCAGCAAGGATCTACACACAGGTTCAATCCACATAAAATCAGCACAAGGTTGGAGAATCGAACTCCCTGTCAGATGGTTAAGAAGCTCCTCGGTCGATCTGTAGCTCCTTCCTGCTCTCGGCTGGAGCCCCACTGCCGACTAGCTGAAACTGCACTCTGTCTCGCACTCCGCTGCCGCCTTCCGCTTGCAGCTGCAACTTCCAGTGCCTTCCGTTGCCTCCGCGTGCTGCTCGTCTCCGCACCGACAGCCTTCGGCACGGTGATCATCACACAACCCACCCAAATCCTCACAGAGCCTCCACACCGAGGCTCTACCGAATAACGACCTCCAGCAGGGCCTCCGACGAACACCACAAGACGACGACCCTTGGTACCACCTCCACCGAGACTGTAACAGCAACAAAAAGGCCACCGCGATCTTCAATAGCGCCTTCCCACCAGAATCCACGACCAATAGGGGGACGGCCTTCCCGATCACCGGATCACAACTCCAGCAGCACCTCCCCTTCACTACGATCTCACCAACCCACGCGAATCCGAGAACTTCACACCAAGAACCCCGACAGCGCAGAGCGCAGTGATGGTTTTCACACTCTACCCCTCTCCACACTCGCGCTCAAATCCCACGAACAGACTTCCGCCGCTCGGCGCCGCAGCTTCCTTCTCACCAAGACCTGTTGCACCTCCCTCGCTTGGAACCAGCCACTTGCTCCGCCGTGCTCCCAGCAACGTCACCTTCACCATCGTCAACACAAACCCTCGCCACACGTCCTGGCGGCAACTCCTTGCGCACTCTGTCCAGGCTGCGCTCGAAGAAAACAAATCGGCGCACTACCCTCGCATCACCTTCGCATCCACAGATCTCCTCCCTACCGCAGTCAAAACCGCACGAGAAAAAGAAGGACCCACAAACACACAATCTCGCGCTCCGCTCCTGGCCTCTTCACACCGCGCTCTTCCTGACAGCTCGTCGCTGCCCCTACCTCCAGCGTACTTCCTCGCACCGCCAATGTACGCCGAACTCTCCAATCCCAGCCTTGTGATTAAAATCACGGACGCCACCATAGCCGCACTCCCCGACCCTGTAGCGCCCACTCGCTCCGGCTTCCACTACCGTGCACAGAGTCCTCTTTGCCCCGAGCCAATCTAGCGTCACAACCCTCAGCCAACAACCCAACGTGCACACACCTCAGACCCTCCCAGACACTCTCACGTTCCAGATTCACACGAAAAATCCTTTGCTCTCCGCTCTTCCCTCTCCTGACGCGAGACCTCAACGACCCAAAAACGAGAGAGAGCCAAAAAAAAACTCTTTGTCCGCGGTCAACCTAGCGCCCTCCAGCTCCAACGGCAGCCGCGCACACAACTCACGCTAGAAGTCCAGTGTTTCTTCAGCAGATTCCGGAGAATATTCCCTGGGAAAACCCAAAATTCCCCCTTGCCAGCTCGGGGGAAGGAAGAAAACAAAAATAAAAAAAATAAAAATTTAAAGGTAACTTCGGCATGCCATTAAGGCAACCCATGATCGCCAATAATTGGTACTAATTTCTCCCCTCGTCACCATCTAACTTTTTTAATTTCTTCCAAGGCCATGTGCCACTACTTCGTGCATGGTTTAGGGTTTGATTAACTACAAGAGTGGCCACATCATGGTTGCACTCCGAGTTTTGTTTACTTTTGTTTTTTGTTTATTTAATTACTTATTTGTTTACTTACCTCTTTGGTTTTTAGTTTGTTTTTTCCCAAGGCTTCCTCCCATTGTGTTAAAAACACATGTGGTTTGAGGTGTCTTCCTTTTTGCAAGAATTCCTTTCGTCTTCAAAGTTTTTTTAATTTTTAGTTTTTTTTTAAAAAATTAATTTAATTTTTTTTTTACAAAATTAAATCTCCAATTGGGGATGATGACCTCCTTCTAAATTAGGAAATGGCAAGTAAAAGGCCTTTTCGAGCCCTTTACAATAGGTGGTTTAGTCTAACCATCTCACTCTAACTACCACTTTCTAATGCTAACTAGTTAATCTTAATGCCCAAATGACATCGTGAGCCGTTTTTTTGGGCTCACAACACCTACTGCCCCGGACTTTATAGTGGCTGGACACCCCACTTTCCCTAGCTTGCTAACCGGTCCTTGGTTTGTTGCTTCCGGATTCACTCTCTCACATTATCTGGAAGGCCTTCCAGATACGGTCACTCAGAGGCTCGCCCGTACTACAACGACATTCCGGTTGATGTTCAGTGGTTTTGTGAGGTGTGAAGGGTAGATCTGCACCTGGATTTCCTTCTAGACATACCCCACAGGCTTTTCCATCTATCGCAAGGGGAAATTCCGGTCGCAATCAGAATCCGGGTTCACACGGATTCTCCGTGCCCTAGGAGCTACCAGGCTCACCACCTTAAGTACCCTCCCTCCCCCTCCAGGCTCCTTCCGGTCACCGTGGATCGTCAGACTCTACCTAACCTCTCCTTCAGCTGTTCTGGGCGCTCTCCCAAAGCAAGTCCCAACCGGTTATACTAGATGCAAATCCGTGTACAATTTCAGATTCAAGAACTGATTCACTAACCATCAACCACAATGTGTGTAAGCCCAAAAAATCACCCCCTAAGAGAATCAATTTTTAAACCTACAAGGTCCTAATGTTACACCGCTTAAACCATCCCATATGCTTAACTGTAACTTCTAATTTTACTGGATTTGGATCTTAATAGTGCTATTGTCTTTACCCAATTAAGTGCACTCGATTAACCCTTGAATTTAAATACTTTAACTCTGGATAAATTAAATAGATTTAAGTAATTATTTAATTAATTGTTATCTGATTATTATTGTTATTATTATTATTTATTATAATAATAATAATAATAATAATAATTATTTTATTTTATTTTATATGTATATATATATATTTATTTATTTATTTTAAATTTTTTTTTAAAAAAAAAATTTAATTTTTTTTTTTTGAGTTTAAGTCAGCTGATCAGGCCTGATCCAGATCCTGTTTTGTGGCAGCAACTTCAGCAGCGGTTATCTTTTTATTCGGGACTCCGAATCCAAAAAAAATTCCTCTCAAATTGACCAGCAGCCCAATTCCAACTTGAAATAACCACTTAATACCTAATTCAAGACTAACACCGACCTCAATCAGCAGTTGCAGCAGACAGTCCCTGTGAGTTCCAGTTTTTTTTTCTTTTTAGCTTAACTTCCTAGGGTTAACTCCGAATTGAGCGTTTTCAACCTCTAGTCTTATTCATTTTTCGTGTTCTTGACAATAGACTCATTGGAATATCCAACCAAACCTTGAAGACTGCCACATACAGGCGGGCAGCGGTGACCCAACAACCATGACAAGCATTCACAACTCCCTCATGAGTTTGCACATCATTCGAGTGGAACCGCCATTCATCAAACTCCTTCAACGGTTCCAACAAGCACCAATTTACAAGCATTCAGCTAGAATTTTTAGCAAACTCTTGGCTCAACTTAAATGATCCAGCCACTCTTAGTTGAGTCTGCCTCAGCATTCATACAACGGCCAGCAAGCAATCACCACTAAATTTCCAAAACCCTAACGTCCACAAAAAAATTTCCAGCGCTTCCGCGCCGGTTTAGACATCCCAAAAATTCAGCCAACACAGAAAACCTGTCACGACAACATGCATGTGGGAATTCAAGGAAAATAGCTTCACACAAGAAATACTCCCTAGTCCGAATGCTGCAGCCCCTTCTCGCGCACATCCGACTCCACAGCACCTCCTGCTTCTGCTTGTGCCCAACCGACTCCAGCAACCCAGCGCGCGTCTACAGACACGCCCACTTCCCGACGCCTTTGATCGCCGGCACTTCTCCACCGGAGCCTCCACGACCGTCACAAATCGCGGCACCCTTGTGCCTCAAAAAGAAACAACTCCCACGCAGCTCAAGCGAGCTCTACGCCGCGTTCTCCCAATCGCTACCCGAGTAACAACTCCCACGGAGCCGCGTCCTCCGGCCACCACACAGCACCTCCCAGATCGCGTACATCTTCGCGCAGCTCCTCTCCACGGACGCGCCTCACTTCCAGCTCATGCGCGCCGGGACACCCGCGCACTCTTCCCGCCTGGATCCTCCTGCTCGCACCCTCGCACACACAAGGAAGAAAAGAGAAAATAAGTAAATAAATAAAATAAAAACCGCACTCCACACCTCGTGCACACAGGTGCGCACCCTCTCGCAGCGTCCCAGCCTCCGAATCTCCCAGCTCGCACACTCGCAGGAGCCCCTCGCACACTCGCAGGAGCCCCTCGCACACATAGGTGCCTTCTTCCAAAAACAACGGCTCTCCCTCCGCGCACACACGCGCGCTCTACCGCAGCACCCTCGCGCCGGAATCCCAAGCTCGCAGGAGCTCTCCCTTCACCCGATCGCGCACTCCCCAGGCGCCCTGGCAAAAAAAAAACAGCTCTCCAAAATAAACAGAGTCCCCCCATAGACAGACCTCGCCGAGCTCCCAGCTCCGGATCCTTACACCTCGCGCACCCTGCTGCGCTCTACTCTCCACGCACCCAGGCGTGCACCCACCGCAGCACCCCAACACCCGATTCTCCCAGCTCGCACGCACCTGCCTTGCACATCCAGATGCGCCCTCAAAAACGGCTCTCCAGACAGAGTCTCCCCGCTCCCTTCCCTGGAATTCGGCCTGGCTGTTTTTTTTTTGTTTTTGTTTTTTTTTTTTTTTGTCTTTTTCTTTTCCTTCCCCGACAAGACTGGCTTTCTTTTAATGAGGCACCCCATGACCTCTCACAGAAGTGCAAGATTGGCTACTTACAGCCATTTTTGCATGTTTTTAGTTTATCACGAGCATTAACTCGCCGCTTTGCTCCTGACAAGCCGCCCTAAAATTAAATCCATGGTGGCAAGAATTGTCATGTGGCATGTGCATGGGGAAGTACCTCCAGCCACCTTCTTTTCTTTTCTTTTTCCTTTATTTTTTCTTTTTCTTTTGATCTTTTAAAGACTATTACACTAGATCTAATACTATCTACTGATGATTTGCAATTTACTTATAACTTCAAAAACTAACCACACAGCTGGATTCCCAGCGCCCTAATTAGTCTATCTAAATTTCTTTAGCATTTTTGAAGGTTCCTAAGTATTTTTCCCGAACGGTCAACCCGCCGATCCACTAGTCAAACCCTAGAACAAAATAGAAATTCAACTCGGAAAATTCTATAAATTTTACCACTACTTCTACCTGCTAGGAGACACTCTTCCAATTTTTCCCATATTTTTTGACCCATTTCTCAAATTTTAGCCATTTTCCAAGGACTTTTCTTTCCATTTTTTTATCTTTCTCTTCATTTCCATTCCACTTCCACTACACTTTCAAGCATATTAGTAGGAAGGAGGAAGAATAGGAAACTTAGTGTCACATCATGGCACTAGGCCTATTAATCTAGGAATTTGACTCTAGTAGATGGATTGACCACCCATTTAACTAAAAAATGGTCAATACTATAAAAAAACTCGAAAAAAAATGAAGAGAAAGAGTGAGGGCCCATTTTGGCCACTCACAATGTGCCTTATCCTTCATTCACAAAACAGTACACCATCAACATAACATCAAGAAGAGAAAATATACTAACAGAAAATACCCTTCGTGAAAAGAGAAAGAACAAGACCCTGAGACGGCTAAGGCTCAGGTATTAAGTAACCACTACAACTGATCCTAAAACCTTATCTTAAAGTTGAAAATTTGGAAAATCCTATCCTAAAAGTGAAAGGGATCTAATCCCTGGAAATCCGGAATTCAAAACCCAGATCCGGAAATTCCGGATCTCAGTTCCGGTTTTGACGGATCTAACTCAAAACTTAATGTAGAGTTTCCTTTAGTCTACAGTGGGATAGCTGGGTGCAACCCTGAGCCCCATCGTTAATCGCTATCACACTTTAGCCCTAAAGGTTCGAATCTACGGGGTAACCTGGTTTTTTCTCCTGCTGCTACGGCGCATAGGAGTAACTTCCGATGGCGTGGCGCTGGCTTCCGGTTGTGACGGAAGGGCGGCTGGTGGCTCAGGTACAAGGGTAGGTACCTCTAATCGTGGTCCGGAAGGCATTTCGAGATCTGCTGGTGTTGTGGTCCGGGCTGATGGTGTGGCTGTCCGGTCTTCGAGGTTCTGCAGGTCCCGGAAGCTACCCTTGGGACTGACCACCATAGGCGTTGCTGCAGAGCTTCCAGGTAAAGGGGCCATCACTGGTGGCACCGACGATGGGGACTTTCATGGGATCCGGAAGGGCAAAGGGGGTACTGCCTGCTTCCCCGGCATCTCCTCCCATTTCTGTATACTCTCCGTACTCGGGAAGGCCACCCCATTCCAACTCATTGGAGAGTTGAAATCCGGCGTTCCCACGAGGTTGTTGAATTCTCCAGAAGGGGTCTTTGGTGTTCCGGCTGTAGGCCTAGGTGACGAGCCGGCCATAGGCTGGGGCGGAAATGCGGCTGCTGGTCCGGATGGAGTTCCGGATGGACCTGCAGCACTTCCGGACGGCCCTGCAGTGGTTCCGGATGGACCAGCTGCGTCTGGACCATTAGGTGCTGTGAACGGAGGTGGAGCTTCTGGTACTGTTGAGGCCGCCGCCGTAAGATCCCTCGCTAACTCCTACATCTTAGTCCAGGTGCTCTCCATCTTCCGGCTGTGATCCACTAGAAACCGGATGACCTGCCCCCTGTTGAGGTCCCGGCTTTGATCCGGTCGCGAATCGTTCGTCCTCTGTTGGCGGTTCCGGTGCGGGTGGTGGTGCGGCGGACGGACTCTGATGTGGTATTGTTGACAGAGGCTGGCCACCTCCCGAGGCTTCCGGAGTCTTCTGCACCGAACGGCTCCGCTTCTGGGATGGTCTTCGTAGTATGACGGGGGATGATGACTTCTCCGTCTTAGAGTCTGTCGAATCTTCCGGCTCTTCATCTGTCTCCATTCCTCCGTATGACTGGATGGTGAGCAGGTGTGGGAATCTGTTCCCACAAGGTTCCGGAAGTTACCCTAAAAATCCGGCACAAAAAAAAATAAAATTAGTGTTGGAACATTAGAATCATAAGTTTGAACTATAGAATAGATAAATAAGAAATAAGAAAACCTAGGGGTACCAAAGATCCTTAAAACCGTTTAGGAATTACCATAAATCCAAGGGATTTGGAACCGGAGAGACCGCTCACGTCCGGAACCTGCCGGAAGCATCCGGAACCGGAAGTAAACCGGATCCGGAGGGAACCCGGATCCGGAATTGGTCCGGAGCCGGAACCGCTATTATGACCGTAACGGCCGTCCGTACACCGCAGAAGGTATTTTGAGCAAGAAGTTAGGTTTCACTCCCCACACTTCTTGGCTGACTCGTTTCCCTCCACCCGTGCATTTTATCTTCTTAATCCCCCTAGAACGGAAGTGTTTCCATTAGAGAGAGTGTGTGGCAAGGTCAGTGCGTGCAGGTGATACCGGAGAGACTGTGAGGAAGCTCTGCAGAAATGGCGGAAGTAGAACCTTCCCGGACTACTCGTGGTACGATGACACAACCGGCGGTTCAACGGGTAGTCCCGATCATACCGACAGACCCAGAGGAGAAAGCCGTCCTCGAACACTACCTCACCAACATGAGCTGCCAAGGGCTTCTCGACGTAGCGTGGGGTGCGAAGGACCCGAAACTGGCAGTGGAGCTGCTCGGGACGCCGGACAACCAATACGATGGCACAATCCGAGCTCATCCCGAAACTTGGGGTATTCCGGAGTGGCAGCGTACCTACTCCTTCAGCAGCGGAACCGTCAAGATAGCGGAGCGGTGCGAAGACATACTTGGGGACGAATTCAAAAGGCAAGCCGACCCCAAAGAAGGCTACAGCACCGACGACCTCTGGCATCAAGACGCGCAAATTGTGGTAAGATTCTTGAACCCGATCTTTCACCCGGAGAAACCTAAACGGGTGGTGTCTAAATAGGCCACCACCATATTAGGTTCGATGAGAGAAAAATTCAGTGTAGATTGGGCCTCGCTTATGAGCGAGATGATCAACCGGATGGTGAGAGGGACTCCAGAAGTCGAAGAGGGCCGGCACCCCTCTCCCCTCGTACCTCACTCACCTCTACGCACAACACGATGTGCTTACCCTGGACGAGCAAGACGCGTACGAGCTGCTGCTGGAGATCCAGAACTATGGAGGTCCGGAACCAGGAGACGATAACGAGGTTGCGGAGGACGCGGAGACTTCCTTGCCCGAGACAGTTCCCCAAAACCGGAAGCGGAGCAGATCTGTACCGCGGGAGTCGACACCAGGACCATCATCATCAATTCAGCCAACGGGTGAGCAACATCCGCAAGGCCCCATGTCCGCTCCACGTGAAGGTCGCATTCCTCCGGCGGAGCCCCCGCACCTTGTTGGACTCGACGGGCCCGACCTACTGGAGCTCATCCAACATGCAAGATGGCGTGCGGCGATCGTGTGCCAATCCGAAGCACGATTACGAGAAGTCTTGGACGGCATGCGGAGGGAGTTGGAGGTAGAGAGGGTCGTGGAGATACCGACAGCGATCCAAGAACTACAGAAGAACACACTCCGACTCCAAGCCTTAGAGATCCAGCAGGCTGCCATCATCCGGAGTCGAGACAAGTTTGCTGCGACGTGCGACGAAACGTTTACGGTGTTGACGGAGTCCCGAAAGAAGCTGAAGGAAGCGGAAGATCGAGCAGACGCTTCCGCACAGGCTTTGATAGAGGTACGCGCCGCGTTAACCTTCCCGGTTGATACGGTCAACCGGAGTCTTCTCTTCACAGACCAGCTAGAGAAGGAAGGAAGACTGAACCAGATCCAGATCATACGGTTCTTGCACGACCACGGCAAGAAGATAGAGAAGACATGGACTCAGATGCAGGAACTGGTGGCCAACCTGCCCCCTTAAGGACCGGAGGACCGGAGCACACAAGCACCGGAGGACATTGCAGTTCGAGTCCGTATCCGGACGTCTTCGGACGAACCCGGACCTCCAAGCGTACACCCGGAGGTTTTCGGGAAGCAGACGGATATCCCAACTCCGGCGGAGCCTGCTGCACGCATGACCGGCAGTCCTTCCGGCAACCCAAGCCCTGGTGCTAGAAAGCACTGGACGGAGTTACTACCGGAGGTAAGTCTGGGTGAAACCCCTTCTCCCCTCCGGCCTGCACCTACTCCTCCCTCATCAGGTCGCCGGAAGTCCACTCCACCACTCGCTAGGCGTTTGGCGACGGATCTTCCTAGTCCCGGAGCCGAATTCCAAGGCTTTGCTGAAGCTCCGTAGACCATTGTGGTGGATTCCACTTCCGAACCCCCTCCACCGGCAGCATCACAGCCTCCAACTTCCGGAGCCGGATCACAAGACCTTCCGGCATCTTCTACTCCCTAGCGGAGGAGGGCCGGCAAGGCGAAGGCAGAGGCATCTACGAGACGTACCAGTCCAAGATTCAAGAACGTTGGATCACCCCCTTAGGTAGGTTAGATTTAGGAGTAGTAGTAGCTTAGGGATCGGAATTAGGTAGCGATTAACGATGGGGCCCAGAGTTGCACCCGGCTACTCAATCCGGAAACTAAGCCTTCCGGAAACTTAGGACCTTTCCGGAATTTTGCGTACTTTTCGGATGTCCGGAATCCGGACCCGGGAAAATAGGATCTGAGATTCTCTTTTCCGGATTTTTCGGGATAAGATCCTTTACTTTAGGGATAAGATCCTGCGGATTTCTTGCAGATAGGATAAGCCTTAATTTAGGAACGATTCTTGTACTTAGTAGATGGGTTTGAAAAACTCAGGGCCTTGTTTATTTTCCTCTACGTTGAATATATTTCAGAGCTTTTCTGGATTTGCTACCTAGTATTTGTGAAGAGAGTTATTTTACGTGTGAGGTTCAAGGTCCGTTGCGGTAGTACGTTTTGTGCAAGTTTCTTCGAAGAGAAGAATGTGTTGTTGTGCTAAGGAGTGAACCGACTTGGATATTCAGCAGGGGAGTGTCCGGAATAACTGGAAGAGGTTGCAGAGGTGTTCCTGGTCACCTTCAGAGTCCGGAAGAACCAGGAGGGGAAGAGATATATTGCAGAGGTGTTTCTGGTAGTCTCTAGGGCACGGAACAATCCGTGTGAACCCGGATTCCGGTCCAAAACCGGAGTTTACCCCCACGATAGGAATAACCTGCTATGTGAGTCTAGAAGGAGTCTTTCCAAGTAGAACTATATCCCTATCTTTGTAGGGCTACAGAATTGCTACCGGAACGTCGTTGTAGTCCGGCCGTACCTTTGGGTGACCGCATCCGGAAGGCCTTCCGGATGTCGTGAGAGTTACGTCTAGGACCAACACCCTATCACAGGTTAGTAGATTAGAAGAAGATTGATTGTCCGGTCACTATAAACTCCGGGGCAGTGGGTGTCTAGCCACTTAAAGTTACAAGGCAGTGGGGAATCCGGCCACTTACACAAAATAGGATCAGTGGCCTTCCGGTCACTCGTTTAAACCTTCCGGAAGCCACTCTAAGGAGGAACAGAGGTAAATCAAACTACCCTCCACGTTTCCGGAAATCCTTTCCGGAAATAACTATGAAACCTTCCGGAATCTAGATCCGGAAAGATTTGCTTGGGTTTTGGAATCCGGAAAGATCCGGACCATCACTGACTAGATTGACTAACCTAGGTGATGAATAAACTAGTGATTTTGGGCTAATTTGAAAGGATAACTAGATCTCTGTGGGAACGAAACCGGAGTGGTTTACTTTGGGAAGCATTTAGTGACGATTGAGTGCATTCCGGAGGAATACTGACTCTGCAAACTACGACAGCAGGCTATCATATTCGGCCTGCTCATCGGGATTCAGCATCTTCTGCTTCGCATACATATGAGCCAGGTAGGTGGAGAGGGGTGACGAGGTTTTCCGGGCTTTCGGCAGGTTCTTTACCATCCGGTCTATCTGCTCGTCCATAATGGCTGCCTAGTCTACGAACAGCTTCCCTCTCATGGATCCTAGAATTAGGGTAGCTAACTTGGCCACTTTCCGTTTAGGTTTCTCGGGATGGAAAATGGGGTTAAAGAATGCCTTAACTAACCTGGCATTCGGATCGGTGAGGTCGTTGAGGACGTACCCGTCTTTAGGATTTGCCTTTGCATGGAACTCACCCTTCAGGATGGCGTCGTCGCGCTCCGCCGCCTTGATCGTCCCTGCCCGGAGCTCATAAGTGTCTCTTCAGAGTGTTGTGGTCCAGACCTCCGGATGCGCCCGGACCTTCTGTGCGTACTGGCTTGGTGGCTCTCCCAGGAGCTCCTCCATCATGGATTTGCTCTGGAAGGCCCAAAGGGCCCTATGTAGAACGTAGAATAGTCCTTGTTTTTAAGTTATTCTTTTTTTGTAGTTAAAGTTAGTTAGTTACAAGTTTAGGAGCTTATGTTCCGGGTTTCCAACGGACTTGAGATCAAAAGGGGTGTCGGTTGCTGTGAAAGGGTAGACAGTTGGGAGTTGCGGGTGCTTAAGTAGGAGTTTTTGAAACTGGCTCGAGGCCCAATTGTGTTGATCAGTTGTAGTGCCGAGATACGCGTTGTGCTATCTCTTTGTTTAAATTGTTGTATTGTTTTTTTCGGAATTTAATGTAATTGAAGTTGTGCATCTTGAAGAATTGAGAAAGATTACATTGTGAATGAAGTCAATTGACAACAAATCAATGACACCGAGAACGAGAGATGAGTGAATCGAGTGAAAGGAAATCAGTGGAAACTGATACGAACATAAATATGAGGACCGCGATTGCGGGTTAATTTAGGAGATAGATAATTGAGAGATTGAATAATGATCAGAATAGAAGTGTGTGTTGAATTGAACATAATTCATAATCAGATTATGAAGATGAAGTAATGCCAGGATTGGAACTAACGGACGAGGAGAAATTCAAGGCATTCAGGTGTTGGTTGAATTTGAAGTATGGATGGTTGAACAGAGATAAGGAAAGAGTGACGATTGTAAACCGAGTGGAAAAGGAGAGAATCGACCACGAAATCTACATACGGATCAAAGCGAACCAAAGAACGGAGATAGGAGCGAGATTACGAGAAGAAGATTTTGCCTGGTTAATGAGATACGGAACGGAAGAGGAGAAGAACAAAATTCCCGCTGAACCGATAACAATAGAAGAAGCAATGGAATGGAATATCGGTGAGTACGAGACAACGGAAGCCATTGAGAGAGCAGAGTACCTGCACTTGGACGTGGAGGATGTAATGGAAGATTTAATGGCACTTGAGGTGGAGGATTAATTAACGGATTATGGTGTTAAATTAAGGCTTTGTAAGGATTACGGACCACAATTACATATAATAGTGACACTAATATTACGGCAGAACATAACTTTCAATTCCCTAGGGACGAACTCGCTGAGTAATAGTTATTTTAACTATCTCGGTTTTATGCTTCACACCCTAAAAGACCTTCACAACCCATAATCTCGAGAAAACTTTCTAAAACCCGGCAGGTCTTGACCGGCTTCGGAATCTCCGGAGTCAGCTTCTGCTGCAGCAGGGCTCCGGCTGCCGGAGCCTTGTCCTTCTTGTCCGCCATCCGTGCCCACCTCTCCGTGAACTCGCGCCTCGCAATGGTGTCCAGAAATCCTGCACGCACTGACTTCACCAAGTCCCTCGTGCTACGCTACTCTGCGCTACTGTCCCACACACAAGCCGGATGCAAAAACCCTAAGAAAATGCGCGAAGCGAAAGAAAAACGGGATTGCTGGAAACCCTGAAAGAACGGCGCGCAGGGCTGCCAGTCGCGCTATGTATCTGACGCACTTGTACGGAAACCGTTTTGTGTCATAATGGCATTTTCGGATCCGGCAGTCGCCGTACTCCATTTTCGTACTTCCGGGAAGAGTGCTGCAACTACCTCATATAATGATTCCGGCGCAGTATTAAAATCTTATTTTGTTCTATGAACTATTTATGCTCGTATGGCTAACTAACTACCTAATTTTTTTAATTTTTCTTTATTTTCTTCCGGATTTGGTATTAGGTTCCGGAAGTTAGTGGGAACGCCTTCCCACAATATATCTTCAAAGTCATGGAAATTTCCCAATATAACGAATATGGTGTTCATCGGCCATGGTGAATTTGGACCAACATGGCATCATTGGCGGCGGTTACCCCAGCACTTGCTCAAGTGCAGTGGCTAGTGTACCGTGAAGTCAATGACATCTTGGACAACCACCGTATTTCCACGAAGGTTGCCAACAATGATGAGCCTCCATTGGCGGTGGTTGTCGTAGTACGTGTTGGCAAGTATTCACATCTTAACACAAAGATACCCTTAAGGTAATCGTTCCCACAGAGAATCACCGAGAACTACAACGACTAACAACCCATTTATATGTACACAATGTTATCTATATCACAATAATTACATCAAAGGAAAGAAAAAAAAGGGTTAGATTACAACGCCTGTGCGTTATATACATCCACCACCCCGCTCTCCGTATGAGCGCTTTCCCCCGGGTAAGAGCCTACTTTGCTCGGAAGGTAGGGACCTTCGGGTAAGGACCTACCTCGTCGGAAGGTAGGAACCTTCGGGTAGGGACCTTCGGGTAGGGACCTACCTTGCTTAGTCCCGGTTAAGGGAGGGGGAAAATTATCTTTACAGCTATACACACTATAGACATCCGGGGTACACGAGTACTCGGATATATCACCACGGATGATAGTCCGTGGACTCGCAGAGAGTTTTTAGTGTTTGGACACAAGTAACAGCTACTCTACCTCCCATTCTCTCCTTCTAACTCTACTCACTCACTTGGATGGTTATGGTGTCACTAAGATCCACCCGAAGGGGTGTTAGACCCGTGCTTCCGAGGCTGCCAGCGGCGCAATGTAAGTGAGCAAGGGGCCTATCCGCCCACTATCCGTCCTCCTCTCAGTCTCCCTCCACATCCGATGCGGTTGGAGGTAGGATATTTCAGGGAATGATACGAGTCTTCACAACCGACACCAACCGGTACGCCGGAAGGTCACTCAAGACTCGCTAGGACCCTTACACATCCGTCACTCCCCCCTCGTCCTTCCCTAGACACTTACAGTCTCACCTGTTATTCCCATCCACCCGGACTAATCTACTTGATGGAACAAGGAAACAGTGATTAGACAACTAGTATAGACTCAAGGAGTGGACTACTTGAAATGGCACTCACAATCATGTATGGAATCCGAGCTCTCCAACCATCGAAGGTCTTCTCAGAGCGTAGGTTTAGAATTAAACTGAAAGCAAATACACACATCAAGCAGTCCAGAGAGAGGCCACGAGACTCCTCTCTTATACTACGAAGGACTCACACAAGAGTCCAAACTCAAACAATACCTTCTAACTAAAAACGGTGACATTAACTACTCTTGGCGGTGGTGCTGCCACTCCCCATGGCGTGCACCGTCACAGGTCACTTATTACACAAAACCCAAGGCAAAACCAAGTCAAAACCAAAGTCAACCGGGGGCCTAGTCCGCGAATGAACAATGACCTACCAACTAAGATTCTGACCCTACTTCCGGGTCAACTCCTCAAGTCTTTTCTTCTCTTCCGTCCTCTTCCGCTTCTTCGTGCTCTTGCTTGAAGTCGGGTTCACCGCAGCCTTTGCGAGCGTTACAAGAGGTGATAACCAATCTGCAGATAAAGAGGGTGCCGATCCGCCCATGGATGACCGAGGTAAGGTCTCCATCGAAGTCAAGGAGGCATCCGGGCCACCCAAAGTGAATAGCACGGAAGTTGTGCTTTGGTGGGGCTCGGATCGGGCGAGAAGGGCCGGTACAAGGCTCGGAGTCCCAATGAAGGCCTCCTATACGGAGGTGTGTCCCTACTTGACTTCAGCTAGTGTGCGCGGACCTACTTCAATTGATGTGCTCGTGGTCGTCGTGCCACCGTCCTCTTCATGCTCGTGTGCTCGTGGTCGTGATGCCACAACCCTCCCCTAAACTCGCTCGTGATGGTCCTCGCCTTGCTGGCCTTGCTCGTGATGGTCCTCTCCCGTGATGGTCCTTGCCTTGCTGGTCTTGCTCGTGATGGTCCTCTCCCGTAATGGTCCTCGCCCTGTTGGTCTCGCTCTTGATGGTGTGTGCTCGGACCTACCCCTCGGGTGTATTGGTATAGCGCTCCCTGGCGGTGATGGTGCCGTGCTCACTCGTGCTTGGACCTACCCCCAACCTTCTCCTTGTGTGACATAGTGTCTCTAGCTCGGACCTCTCACTGTCCTGTCGCTCCAGTTCAGACCTACTTCCAGCTTGCAGCTCAGACCTTCTTCCAGCTCGCAGCTCGGATCTACCCTCAGCTTGCAGCTCATGCTCGTAGTGCCACAGTCCTCCCCTCAGCTCGCGTGCTTGGACCTACCTTCAGCTCGGACCTACCTCGCTCGCAGCTCGGACCTACCTCCTGGTCCGAGCTCATGCTCTCCTTTCGGGTCCGGGCTTGTCCTCTCCATCCCGTTCCGGCTCATCCTTTCCTTCCCGGTCTGGGCTCGTCCTCTCCTTCCCGGTCGTTGCTCATCCTCTCCTTCCCGGTCCGGGCTTGTCCTCTCCTTTGCGGTGGTGGTCGTCCTCCTTCGGTTATCCGAGGTTGCCTTGGTGGTGGTTGTCCTCCTTTGCCTATCCGAGCTCCCTTCCGAGCTCTCATCCAAGCTGAACCTTCCAGGCAAGATATCTTCCTTTTTGTGCATCCAAATGGGACAATTGACCACTTGATTGACATCTACTTGTTGCGTAGATGCCGATAGACTCCTCACTCGTCCCATTTGGACAGGTATCAAGGGAGTTATGCCTCTCCCAAGGTTCGGGACTCCCGGGACAGCTTTCCGGGCTCGGTCCGAGCTCACATCCGAGCCGAACCTTCTAGGCCGTGTATCTTCCTTGTCCCGCATCCAAACGGGACAATTGACCACTTGATTGATATTAACTTGTTGCGTAGATACCGATAGACTCCTCATACGTTCCATTTGGACAAGTATCAAATGAGTAATGCCTCTCCCAAGATTCCGGACTCCCAGGACAACTTTCCGGGCTCGGTTCCGGGCTCTCTTCTTGTTCTTGTGTTGCAGTTCATAGAGACTAAGAGCTTCCTAAAGTAACCGCTCCGATTTTGTTCCCACAGAGACCTAATTATCTTCTTTCCAGTACTCCGGATTACTAAGTTTAATAAAGAAATTCGGTTACGGGTTAGCTATAGTCTTTACTTACTTAGGTTAGATCCGGATTCTTCCGGAATCCGGATAACTTACAATGGTTTTCGGAGAGTAGGTTCCGGAAATCTGGAGGGTAGTTTGATTTGTCTTTGTTCCTCCTCAGAGAGTCTCCCGGAGTTTTTAAGTGAGTGGCCGAAGTCCACTGACCCTGTTTTGTGTAAGTGGCTGGGTTTCCCACTGCCGTGTGACTTAAAGTGGCTAGGCACCCACTGTCCGGAACTTATAGTGACCGAACACCACTCTCCCTACTATGCTAATTGGTAATTTGATTGATGCTGCCAGACGTCGGCTCTCACGACATCCGGAAGGCCTTCCGGATGTGGTCACAAAGAGACTAATCCGGGCTACAACGACATTCCTGAGGGGGTATGGTGGTAATTTTTCAGAGTGGAGACTCACCGTTTCACTATGGTTATTCCGTCTAGGTAATGATGCCAGGCTTTTTTTCTATCATAGGGGAGAATTCTCGTGTTGACCGGAATCCAGTTTGGCACGGTTCCTACCACGAACTAGAGATCCCCAAGAACACCTCTGCAGGTCATCTCCTCCCCTCCTGGCTACTTCCGGACCCTGGGGACTACCAGGAACACCTTTGCAATAGCTCTCTCCAGCTCTCCCGGGCGATCTCTTGACACCTACCTTAACGGTTTTCCCGTCCGGCAAAACAGTGAGACACACTCAACCCGAAAATACATTTAGTCAACCCTACTCACATGAATGGATCTGATACTCTCAAAGGTCCACACACCACCCATATGCACGAGATAGCAAGACTGGTCCAAAAGAGTTAGTGTGTATTACTAAGGGAGAATACAAGATAAGAGGTTTTGCCCAAAACCACTCTATTAAGTACTCTCTGAATTCTCTAAATTCAGATTTCCTTCTACCCATGCCTACGGAAAATCCGCTAGATCTTATCTAAAAGATCCGAGAAATCCGGAAAAGTCCCAGATCGGATCTCAGATCCTAAAATCTCGGAGCAGTTCCAGCTTTCGGAATTTCTATT
Source organism: Bryoerythrophyllum caledonicum (assembly GCA_963971425.1). Taxonomy (NCBI): domain Eukaryota; kingdom Viridiplantae; phylum Streptophyta; class Bryopsida; order Pottiales; family Pottiaceae; genus Bryoerythrophyllum; species Bryoerythrophyllum caledonicum. The sequence goes on along the minus strand of OZ020519.1, from coordinate 30,886,998 downwards.
CTAACTACAAAAACTGGCTATTGATTCCGGTGAGCAGCCGGGTACACTTGGGGCCCCATCGTTAGTCGCTGTTGATCCGGACTCTAACCCAGAGAAAAGAAGGAATAAAACATAAATTCTAACTAGTCCTAAGTGGGAGCTCCTGGGCCCCGATTTCTCCCACTCTGGCGGGATGGGGAGATCTCCACCGGAACGCGCACCTTACCCTTTGTCTTCTTTGAAGCCGCCGGTGAAAGGTTGGTCTTCCTGTTTGACGAGCCGGCTGGTGGAGGAACAACCACCACCGGAGTATTGGCGTCCGGCGGTAGAGGGGGCTGTGCCGGAGAACCTTCCGGAAGCCGAGGTGCTGGGGCACCCGCAGCAGAAGCTGACCCGGTCTCCTGGACCAAGTCCCTGTAGCTTCCGGACGGACTCCTGGGTCCGGGTGCCAACCTCCGTGACACGTACCTTGGAGCAGCTGGAAGGCCGCCTTCTGCCGGAGGATCTGAAAGCCGCATAGTGGGTGGCGACAAGAGATCCGGAAGCGTCTTCAGGATCTCGCTGGTACTCGGATTAGGGGGTACGATCCCCTCCGTCGGCGTCCGTGGCGGAGTGTGCAGGGACTCCGGATTCGCGGAGGTTCCCGGAGCTGGGGTGGTCTTGGTCGGTGGTTCCGAAGTGGCTGCTGTTCGGGTTGTGGTCGGTGTGCCTTCCGGTCCAGGTGCTACTGGTTCTTCCGAAAACTCGACGACAATGTTATCGACCAGCAGCTTCATCTGCTCCCAAGTCCTTCCTATCTTGTCCGCCTGGTCAAGGAGAAACCAGATGATGTTAGCCCGGGTGACCTTCTCTTTCTTCTCCACCAACTCGGTGAAGAGCCGGCTCCGGTTGACCATGTCGACCGGAATGTCCAAGAAGGCCTGGACCTACAGTAAGGCCGCTGCGGAAGCGTTGGCCTTTTCTTCGGCCAATTTCCGGGCCGTCACCGCCACAGCTGCCTCTGCCAGGTACTGCTTCATCTTCCTCTCCATTTCATTGTTGGCCTTCTACAGAGACGCAATCTGGGTGTGCAACGCCTTTGTGCCCACCTCACGGCTCCGGAGTTCCTCCACCTTGTGGATGGCGTCCTCCAGTCGTTCCGCACCCAGGCTCCGGAAGATCTGTTCCACGCTGGTGGTGATGATGTAGTTGGTCTCCTTAAAGAGACCAACCCTCCAGCCAATGTCGCGGGTGAGCTCATCCATCAGCTTGAGCTGACCCTTGGAGTCGTCTTGGGCCACCATCCTCTTCTTCTTGCTAGTCCCCTCTAAGGGCCTAGACTCGTCTTCTCCGGACGATGCAGAGGAGCTACGGATGCCCGGACTCTCCGTCTCGGTTTCCTTCCCCCGAGGTCTCTTTGGGGCCTTCCGGCCCTCCGGAGTGCTGGTGGTGGCTGCTTCCGGAGCTGGCTCCCCCTCTCCGAATTCTTCCTCTTCAGACTCGTCCCCTCCGTACTTCTGGAAGTTGAGGACAAGGTCGTACTTCCGGACTTCCGCCGCAGTGAGTTGCTGGTGGTGCGGATAGAGGTCTACCACATAGGAAGCGAAGGGTGTTGCCGTCTTCTTCACCCTCTGGAGGTTGGCTACAAGACGGTTGATCATGTCTGTCATCAGCGTTCCTCAATCAACAACAATCTTCTTCCGGAGTGCCTCGACGAAGGTACAGGCCCACTTCGCCACCACCCGCTTTGGCTTTTCCGGATGGAAGATAGGGTTTAAAAACCCTAGCACGAGCTGGGCGTCCAGATGCCAAAGGTCCTGCATGTTGTAGCCTTCCTTCGGGTCCGCCCGGCTCGCGAATTCGTCTACCAGGAATTCGTCCCGTCGTTCCACCACTTTGGTGCGTCCGCCCCGGAAGTCGTACGCCTGGGACCATTCGGGAACTCCCCAGTTTTCCGGATGGGCTCTCAGCAACCCCTTGAACTTCTCATCCGGGGTGCTGATGAGGTCCTGGACGTCAACCTCCTCCCGCATGCCCCAAGGAACTTCGAGTAAACCCTCGCACCCCATCGTCTTCAGGCTCGACTTCAGGAGGTAAACCGTGAGCGAGAAAGTGAGAGAGAGAGAGAGGAAAACCTTAACGCAAAGCCCTGCACACGAAGACGAAATGGAGAAGAAAGAGTGTCCCCCGCCCCAATCCCATCCTTAAGTAGTCCGGCCGTTAGTACGGAGTCATGATGACAGTTTGATGGCGACTATTCCGGCTGACGGTTCGGGATAATTGACTGCCCCGGAATTCCGGTAACTGCTGCGGCTCCAATTTTAACAGCTTCTGGCTAAATTAGGGTTTGCCATCCGGCCCATCCGCCGTTATTCTTACTTGACAACTATAGGATGTATCCTAGCGGAAACTATCATAACTACTTAACTAGTTTTTTTGTTTTAGCCGGATTTTAAAGTTAACTTTCGGCATCATGTGGAAATGGAGTCCCACATCTTGTTCGCGCCGCGCTTGCTCCTCGCTTTGCTGCTTGCCGTCCTCTTCCACTACTCGTCCGCTTCCAAGCTCGATTCGCGCTGTGGTGGTCTTGGTCCGAGTCTGTTCCAAGCCCTCTTGGTGATGGTTGCCCTCACGGTTCCGTCTTTGCCTTCGCCCTCCTATTCTTGTGATGATGGCAATCCTTATGTCCTTTTAGTCTGCGTGTGCTCCTTCCTGCGGTGCTCGCAAAGTCAATGATGTTCCTCCCGCCTACTTGCTCATGTTCCTCGGGGTTGTCCTTACGGGGTTCTTCCTCGCTTTTGGAGTCTTGTTCCTAGCTTGCTCCACGGTGATCCTCGCGTGCTCGCAACGCTCGCCTTCGGGCTGATCTCTTTCGTGCTTATCGCCTGCTCAGAATCCTCCACCATTTTAGTCCTCGAGTGTTGTCTGCTCGAATCTCCTCGCGCTCTAGTGCTTCGACTATCTGCTCGAATCTCCTCCTTCCTCATGCTCCGGTGCTCGGGTTGCCTACTCGAACCTCCTCCTTGCGCTCCGCTGCTCGTTCTTGTACCGGCCTCTAGCTTGGATGGAGCTTGTGAGCAACTTCCTGCTTGGGCTGCCTGCTCGGACCTCCTCCTCGCGCTCCGCTCGTGCTAGCCTCCGGGTTTGTGTTGATGTCGACCTCTAGGCTCCGTTGGTGCTGACCTCCGGGCTCCGCTAGTGCTAGCCTCCTGGCTTCGCTGATGTTGGCCTCCGAGCTCTGCCGGTGCTGGCCTTCGGGCTTGGCTGGTGCTCTTCACTCTGCAGGTTCTAGCTCTATAAAAAGTCCAGGCTTGGGCCCTAGAAGTTTCGTTCAGGCTTCAGTTGTTATCTCCAAGTTATTTCCCTCCGCGCTCCTCATACTCCGCTCCAGCTGTTGAGCTTCGAGTTGTTTTTCTCCGGGCTCCTTGCACTCCGCTCCAACTATTGAGCTTTGAGTTTTCCCCTCTCGGGCTCCTTATTCCGCTCCAGCTAGGATCGGGTCCTAGACTACTTTTTATCCACTCTAAGGTTTTTGAAATACCTTCTAACTTTCTTAACTCTAATCTACCTTAAAGGTTAATACTAGTCTAGGGCCAACTCCTATATCTATCTAACTAGTCATATTTAAGATCCCTAACTAACCAACTAACAAAATTTATAATTCGTGGTACGACAGTGGTGAACATCGTTGGTTTCACTTGGGGGGCATTTCCCACGTTGATGTCCTATCCAAGTTTGTTGCCTTTAGGCCATGCGATCAGGGCATTGTTTAAAATTCTACTTCTTAAACTTACAAGGAATCTTCTACCAATGAGCAGTAGCGGGCAATAGGCTTTTGACAAGCACCACCGCGGCATTGGATTTGATTAAAGGTCAACATCTTTTTTTGTTGAGTCAAGCCATTGATCTCAACACTTTTGTTTGGGATTGTAGCCTCTGTTTGGCTTGTGAACCAAAATTCTTCCATATTTAGTTGTGTTTAGTAGTCAAGTGGATTAACTTCACTCACATGTAGTTTAGGTGATTTTCATTCATCAATAAACCCTAAGTTCATCCCTGTGCTTTAAGTTCACCCATGCGCCCTATGTTCATACATAAGCCCTCAGTTCATCCATGCACCCTAAGCTCATCCATGCGCCCTAAGTTCATCCATGTGCCTTACGTTCATCCATAAGCCCTAAGATCATCTCTGAATCCTAAGTTCATCCATCTTACATTCCATCCTAAACTTTCATCCATCAATCATTTGTCCATTAATTTTTATTCATCCTATGACATTCATTCATTCAAAGTCCGTTCATCCAATTTTCATCCAAAAAATTCATTCATCCAACCATAAGTCAACTTATCATCCAACCAAAAATTTGTGCAATTGACTTAATTCATCCAAGATTCATTCTAAAAGTTAATGAAAATTGGAAGTCGCCTCCTTCCAAGTCATGGCAGCAACCCCATTTCACAAAATCCACCACAACTTCTGCATCACTAGTTATTTTACAATAAATTTTGCCCTTGTAAGAACTAAACTTACACGCGCTTGTCTTTAAACAATTTTCAATGCAAAAAAACAAACAAGCTAAGAGAAATCTTGCCTCAAAGTTGCCTAACTTTCTCGGTATAGTCAGCACACCACTCGCCACAAAATCCCTTGCCCTTGCTCTATTACAATTGTGTTGCATATGAGCTTTAGCATTACAAAAATAAGACTTGAAGTCGCATCACCGCCAATAAAATTTGTTTTTAAAATTTTGAATGAGCTGGAAGATATGGACTCTCAAAGTAGACTCAGTTGACGGAGTGCTAGTAACATGGTTACCACGGCCAACTCCCCTTCATTTCAACCACGATAACTTCTTGGATCCGTATTCAGTCTGAGAGTCCAAATAGTCTATAAAAATTTGACATCACGATCAATTTACCACAAAAAAATTCAACTCCATAGTCCAAACTCGATACTGTGTGCCAGCAATCGCCCTCCAAAGCCAACCCTCTAGATCTGGCCGGCAGTTGACCCCCTTATCACTTTAAACGTTACACTTTAATTGTCCTTGCTCCAAATTAAGCGTGCTTGGAATCATTAGGAAGCTAACAATCAGATCAAACTACTTTCAAAATTTCACGTTCTAAAATCAAGTATCTATTTTGCAACACACACTCAAGTGCAGCTCAAAATTAGATGGGGATAGAAGAAATTTAGCATAGCTTCCCACCCAAGAAAGAAGAGAGAGAGGAAGAGTGGTCAACCACGCCCTCTTCTCCAAGTAGAAGGAGGCCCAAGGGTGGCGGCCACATCCCCACCGTTCATCTCAACAATCCCAAACCAAGATCAAGGATTTATGATCAAACTAAGTCCTAAATTCGATTTTAGGGCTGGACCCACCTAACAGGAGACTATAAAGTTATGCCCAATTCAACTATTTCTAGACTATGAGGTGAATTCTGGACTAAGGACTAAAAAAAAGATCCGGAGATGTGCCTCATAAAAGAGAGTGAAGCATAAAAGTCGAGGAGTTTAGAGTACTTTTCAATCATTAAATGCATCACCAATGACACTTATGAAGGAAGAAATGGCTAGAGCGACCAAATTTGAATTTAGACAATACGTGAGTCCGCAACATGCAGCCGGATATCTCCGGGTGAATATCAAAGTGGAATTCAGAAGAAGAACCGAGTCCTGAAAACAAAAATTGATGGACATACTGTACATCACAAATGTGTGGTTGGGAAAAATGTGGTAAGGAAAAATGGGACAGAGATGCGGACAGAAATTGCTTGCAATTGATAGAACATGCAATCGGATATCTCCGGATGAAATCAGAGTAAGAGTCCAGTACTAAACTGTTTCATTATAAAAAAGTGTCATACAATAAATAAAGGGTGGCCGTTGCTAAGAGGCGCGTGTAATCTATGGGGAATTGATTCAACTATTCTAATTTAAGTGCTTTACAGATGCCTCTACCCGTCCTGTATGGTGTCTCCCAAATGTTAGATAATGGACTATAGCCTTTCTAGGATTCTTGAATGGATCTAGATCTGCAACAACACATTTAGGCCACAAATAATGCCTTGTTCTAGGATTAAATGAGGCCTTTTTAAAGATGTAGAGAAACCAAACATAGCTAGGCTTTCAAGTCTGTTTGCTGGCACAGCAAAAAAGAAGATGTCTGAGGGCAATAACACTTGGGCCGCCTCCATGAGCCTATCTGGACGCATAGGAGACCAGATCCCGACATTGAAATACCATAGTAGTATTCGAATAACATCTGCCGTGTCATCAAAGGAAGGCAGCTGCGCGGAGCGGGACTTGGCCGTGTCAAGGACCTCGTCCGAGCAGAGAGGACCGCGGAGAGATATGATTATGACCTGCGAATAAGATGGCACGACCATAGAATTAGAAATTGAACAATGAAACGAAGAGAAAATATGGTAGGAGGAATTTAAGTGATATCCACAACCGGAGATCTCCGGGTGCCTCTCCTAGACCAACGTTCCGTAGTCGAAATGGTCAGGAGAATAATCAATAGTGTTCATAGATATTGGAGTGTGAAGTTTGGGGGCGAGACACTAACAATAACAAATCAAAAGAAGGACCTCAACAAATAATGTTATTGACAACAACATTTATCTTCAAAATTGAAAGGTCAAAATCCCACAGACATTCTTGACTTAACATTTACAAAGCATAGAGTTTATAATACCAGTATATTTCATTGTTCTAAGGCACCAAAATTATGCCCTTCACCACGGAGCGGGCCTAGGGGAATTTTTTTCTATTGGAACACTGGCAAACCTCAATGGATTCCGTCTAACATAGTCGGGAACATCCTCATCAACGCTAGCAGTCCGGAGAGCCATGGGAGAAAAATGGTGGTCAAGAAGGTTTCATCCAAAAACCCAGTCCATGATGACGGATGAACTACACTGAAGGGATCGTTAAGGACGTTCTTTAGTGGGGTATTGTCCACAAGCAAGACATCCTTGGGAGACGTGGGCGACGCCTTGCTGTTATAAACTTTCAGGTCCTTAAGGAAAATTGGCTTCTTTGGATGGGATGGGAGCATATATGATGTTTTTGTGCAATTGGCCTGCGTGAGGACTGTGACGCCTTCCATAATGGCAGCACCTTTCTTGCGCAACTCCTTGATGATATCCACAATGTTTTATTCCAACACAGTGCTCCAGAATGAGACAGTAGCCTTCTCTCCCACGAAGTTCAGGAGTTTAGTGGAACCAGTCCTTACTTTGATGTCTCTCGGTTGTCCCTGTTTAAATTCCCCCATGTGCACAAGAACTCCATTTAAGTCAAACACGACATGATAAACCCGTTGTTTTGTTACCTGATCCTCGGTTGGAGGCTCTCGGACGATCGTAGTAAAATTCTTCGGACCTGAATCCAAAATACGAGTACGTAGACTGAGATGAGGAAGTTGTTCAGCAGAGAGAAATTGCAATTATACATATAGAAGTGTTCCGCACTCACAATCCTGAAATGCTCGGTGGAAAAATGAGCACTATATAGATGATGGCACGTAAATATGAATGTCCATATTAGGCACCTGGGACAATAGGTGGAGTTTCCCTAGAAGTCTGAGCTACACCAGCGACTTCAACAGCCTGTGCGGGGTTTCTGACACCGACATCCTTCGACTATGTTGATCCTGCCGACACCTGAATACTAGTAATGAAGTGGTAAGAATACGGTCTGCATAGAGTGAACTACCCTGAGAACAATCAAGAAGGTTCGATGGACAAGTAACTATTCAGCTTATCTTTCTGGGCCCTTGTCCGAAGTGTAGGCGGAGGAGGAGGAACTTTTGCCGCAGGATTCTTCGCGATTGTCTTCTTTTTCTCTTTTTGAGCCAGCTGCCCATGGCTCCACGGAGGGCTGCGCGGAGGGCTCATAGTTTGTAATTCACGCAATGTTTGTTGCGCCGATGCCTCATCCATCGTTTGATTGGTGTCACGCAACGTCAAGTCCTCGGCACTCTTGAATACAACCTCCTCTTCAGGTTGCGTCCTCAAAGGGTCGTCCAGCGGGAGATCTCCGGCTGCTCTGTGAGTGTCGTCGAACTCCAGGCGATCGGACATTGCCGTGTCATCGTCCAAATCTGGCGGAGGAAAACGTTGCCTGTCGAAATGCCAACTAGTTTCCTTTTGAGAAGTACGTAGTCTAGCGTCCGGAGTAGAGTCGCTTGTCAAACTAGGCGAGGCACGCCTGATAGGAAGAGGTGGTTCATCATCTTTTACTTGCATGGGGTCAATTGGGGTGCCCGCACCGATGATCCGCGCGGTTGTGGCCAAGGACTGTAGTCTAAGGTTGGGAACCGGTGATGAACTCAGTTCATACCGCACATCAACATCAAGCATTGTTGCATCAGTCGTCTGCGTCACATTGACGAAGTTAGTGTGGAAAACATTAAGATGCAATAAAAAAAAACGATATCATACACCCGGAGATCTCCGGTTCAAAGCGGTCCTTGTCTACCAGGCAACCTAAAATTGAACATGTCAATGATAAAAAAGAGTCCTCAAGTATGGAGGGCATCCGAATTGTATGAACAGTCGGAGATCTCCGGGTCATGTAGTTTCCGTAGGCGTTATACCTTGCCGGTGTAGTTCATCCGCGACATTGCCCGTGTTTGAACCCCAGCGCCTGGGGTCGAGCCAGTGATGTCAGTCTCCTCTGCCTCCTCGGCAACGGCGTCGGTAACGTCGGCTAAGATATTCAAGTGGTACTTAAGTATTTGTTCTGCACAGGATTTGGCCTTGAGTTTGGCATCTTTGCTGTTCACAATCTCGAGGACCCGCGCGTCGTGAGTTTGCAAAAACAAAACCTGAGTAAGGCGTCATCCAAAACATATAACTGTATTCGAACCAGATATCTTTGACGTTGGATTGCTTGGGAAGGATGTCTTGCTTACCAAGCTGAGGTATGTTAGATGTGGTCCTCCATGAACATTGACGACCACCATACCCTCTCTGATGTATCCCGTGAACAACGAATCGAGGACCGAGATCCTTAGCTGTGGGACACCGGTTTGCTTCCAGCGTTGGATGGTTTCTTGATGTTGAGCGGTTGAAAAGAAGGCCGGCATTTTTTCGGGGTGTCCTTTGAAGAGCCTCTAGAATGACTGAGCTGGCGTCTCGCTCGAATCGTATTCATACAGGAATACGCAGTTAACTGTCTCCTCGATCCCGATTACTGGAATCGGAAACCCATCACCTGAGTGGGGGAAGTAGTAGACCACATGCGTTGCCCACAATTTTACCTTGCCCCTGGACTCTCTCTGCCGTAGAGTGATGTACCTCTTCAATTCAACGAATCCCGCGGAGTCGGTAATAAGAACCGACGGTGATCTGACCCTCGTCCGCTTGTCCTTTGTGTCCACTTCGAGATGGTCGAAAATGGTTCTGAAGTCCAACGCATCCAAGACCTGTGCACGGCATATGTCATCTTTCACGCGATAGAAAAAAAGAAGTAAAAGTGAGGGTCAGTGATGTTACGCCACTGTTGAATGTCCGGCATGATAAGTATGTGAGCCGCCAAAACGGCTCCCGATGATGAATGGACCGCACATCGATTGTGCTAGGTTCAACTAGTAGTTGAAATGGGTAATCCAATTAGATTAACCCATGATATTTGATCAAGATGGCTAAATAGCCTTTCCATTCACTAATTCCTTAAATAGGAGCCACACTATGGCAACCACGGATTTTATGAAGTTAACCAAAAAAGAAATAGAAAGGAAAAAATAAAGAAAAGGTAGAAAAGACAAAAACAATAGAAAAGAATTAAAATTAGTAGTGGTGGAGAAGAATTTACCTCCTACCAAATCGGGGACCGCCATTGGCCACGGTGAGGAAATCACGGGGAAAAAAATTAGGAGAAGAAGAAGAATGGTGGGAGAAAAAATGAAAAAAAGAATGGGGCCTAAAAAGCCATAAAAAAATAAGTATATAGGATCCAAAAGAAGTGGGAAAAAAAACCCTCACCATCATTTGGTAAATTAGTCCTAAATCCCATGCAAGGGAAATTGAATTTAGGTAGATTAGTTAGATTTAGCATCCTTGAATTTAGCTTAATAGCTCACTTATTGGAGATCATGCACACACATGTAGCATGGGATTAATGTATGAGATTTAGATATTCCTTGGTTAGTGGGACACCCACTTTTGTTAAATGCAAGGGTGGCACGGAGATAAGTAGTCATAGGGTAATAGGTTTTTTAAGAAGAAAGTCATTAATAGAAGAAGGCAAAGGCGGCGGGGAACATCCTTGGGAACGCAAGGAGAGCAAGGGCTTGGGGGGTTACCCCTGGAGAAGCTCATTTGTGTGTGTGCGAGTCGAGGGAAGGAAAAAGGACACAGACTGAGGAATTGAGGAGAGAGCCGGAAGCCCCGGCCACAAACAGGAAGTGAAATAGGTTAGGAGCACGAGCTGAATCACAAGAGGATGAGCGAGATCACAAGCACGAAGACCACAAGAGGGCGAGCACGAGCTGGATCACAAGAGCACGAGCTGGATCACAAGAGCACGAGCTGGATCACAAGCACGAAGACCACAAGAGGGCGAGCACGAGTTGGATCACAAGAGCACGAGCTGAATCACAAGTACAAAGACCACAAGAGGGCGAGCACGAGTTGGATCACAAGCACGAAGACCACGAGAGGGCAAGCACGAGCTGGAGCATAAGAGCACGAGCTCGAGTACAAGAGCACGAGCTGGATCACAAGCACGAAGACCACAAGAGGGCGAGCACGAGTTGGAGCACAAGAGCACCAGCTGGATCACAAGCACGAAGACCACAAGAGGGCAAGTGTGAGAGCAAAATATTGCTCTCTTGTTTTGTTATTGTTCATTTGTTACTTTTATGAATGTAATGTTAACAAGCAATGTCATCTTGAGGTAATTTGACGAAATTTAAGTTAATTAAGTCGTGAATGCAATATGCATGTTAGAGGATAGTTGTTGCAAGGCCTTGGGTAGGATGTTTGGCACTAATTTAAGCTTTAGATTGATTTAGTGGAGAAGGACTAGAGGAGGGAAGATCCCCCCTGGTGAATCCTAAAATTAGGAATAGGGTTAGTTGCTTAAATTAGAGTTGAGTGTTTTACCGTGGGCCTTGCGCAATTAGCTTGTAATGTTCATGGTTGTGTTTATGGCTTGATTGTCTTGGTTTTGTTCATTTAACTTCGTGGTGGTGTTTGTGAGTTACATTCATTCGTAGAGGTTCGTCAAGAATGGAGCTCCATGGAGGTTGGGAGCAACATTCATCCGTGGAGGCCTTAGGGTTAGGGCCTTAGGGTTAGGGCCTTAGGGATAGGGTGAGCCGCCTCTTTGGCGGCTCCTTTTTTTGTACTTAAGAGCTTGTTTTCAAGCTATTCTCAAGCCCTCAAGTTCTCAATCAATCCCTCTCTTTGTATCTTGATTCATCTTGTGTCTCTTCCTCTTTCTTTTGTTATGCTTAGTTGTTGAGAGAAGGAAGGCCATGGGCCTCCTTCTCTCTAATATTGATCCCCTCTTCCATTGTGTTTGTACTTGCATTGTACTCAAGTATAGTGTGGTGTTTTTGCTCATTTCCATGGAGTGTCTCTCAGTCAATTGCTCATCAGTCCTTCAATTGATGTCCAAACAGATCAAGATTTGAGGTGGTAGTAGATCTCTTCAGTAGCTTTCCGTTGGTATATGGCGCGTCCAATTCGGAGTTATAGGGAGTGAGATACACCCCTCCAAAGTTACGGGTGTAGTAAGGGCTTTCCCCGCTGGCAGTAGAAAAGTAGGCCCCAGTCTTTTAGCAATCAGTCCTAGGATTTTGGTCCTATGCTTCTGAGATTTTAGGGGTGGATGCGCAATTGGCTTAGCTTTCCAACAAGCTATGGCACGCCCCAATCGGAGCTAGGACAAAGAATTGCAAACAAAAAACTAGAGATCACTTCCAAAGTGATCCGGCGGAGCAGTTTCCTACTCAACCCCTTCTTGTTTTTCATCCTCTTCTTGTCTCCTCTTCTCCCTTGATCCTCTCTTCTTGTGATTTCTTTCAATTAAACCCTTGTGACCAAAGACCACCTCCATGGTGGTTTTTTTTGGCTCACATTTTGGTGCGTCCGCCGGGAGCTTTCTTTGTAGGCTTGTTAGCCTTGTAGGTCCATTGCTTGGAAGGCAATTCTCATTTAACCGTGTTGCCCATTGAGCCATTGATTTCTTAGCATGGTTTTGGGTTCTTCTCCTCTTCGAGTCGTCCCAGATGGCCGCCACCTGTGAGAGCAAAATATTGCTCTCTTGTTTTGTTATTGTTCATTTGTTACTTTTATGAATGTAATGTTAACAAGCAATGTCATCTTGAGGTAATTTGACGAAATTTAAGTTAATTAAGTCGTGAATGCAATATGCATGTTAGAGGATAGTTGTTGCAAGGCCTTGGGTAGGATGTTTGGCACTAATTTAAGCTTTAGGTTGATTTAGTGGAGAAGGACTAGAGGAGGGAAGATCCCCCCTGGACCTATACGCAACTAACGGAACTAATGGCCAGCTAGTTAATTAATCAACAAGTTTTAGAGGGAAATTACGTACCTCAAGCAACTCCCGCCAATCCACCGTTAGCACAAGTTCGTTGCATACAAGAGTTCTAGTTGGCCAGGTCTACCGAATCTAAGGCAATTCTCCGTGAGGCACAAGGTTCCGAATTCTTAATCACAATGTCTACTCTAGCATAATTCTGAGTTAATAACGCGGTCCTAATGCCATGAAGAAGGCCTAGGATACATACCTCAAGCCGCGCTCCTTCCTATCACGACCCCAACTTCTTGAAAACCTTCATAGCTCCAACTCTCCTCCATGGCAGCTCATCCAACCATACATACAATTCACTTGCAACAAAAAAAATTCAAAACTCCAACAAAACGCCAAGTTGTACTCACCTTGGTGGTCAGTCAAGCATGGGGGGAAGGAAGGGGCGCCCTTGTCCCATACCCGGGCTCATGCATCCTTCCCCTTCGGCCTAGGAGCTCACTGGAATTCTTACGAACACCGTGGGAGGGCCTCAACCTTTCACCCCTAGGCCCCTTGCTCGACACAAGGCCACAAGACTAGAAGGAGATCCCTCCAACACAATGTGTTTGTGGCTGGAAGGTCGGGAAACCACACTCCCTTCTAGTCCCCCACCTTTAAACACAACTTGGCACACACCTATACTTACAAAACTCAAAATACACACACCAAACTAACTATAACTGATACACAAGCAAGTTGAGCACTTACCTCAAGCTACTCAACGCCGCTCCATGCACCACAAAACTATAAGCGTTTGCACCTATATCCAAGGTAGAACAATCAATACAACCAAACCATAAACACGACTGGCTCCCGGCAGACGCACCAAAATGTGAGCCAAATAAACCACCCCTAACGGTGGCCTACCTTGAACACAAGATCCTTAAATCGGGATGCAACCCCATGTGCAATCGTCAATCAAGACCACATGCATACCTCACACTTAGAGCACAACAGTTCATGATGTGTTGAATGCAATGTTTTACATATCATAAGTACATTAGGGGTGAATTATGTTTTTGAATTGTGGGCGGACTTTGAACCTCTTTATTTTTTGCCTTATAGCTCCAATTTTAACATGTTTTGACTTAAATAGGATCAGCACCTCCCTGTTAACTTGATTAGACCATCATGCTTTGAGTAAGGACCCTTACACTACCTCCACAGACAACCAACAGCAAGCAGACCAAAACTTCGAGCAAGCTTCCTTTCGCCATAACTTTTTGAGTTGGAATTCAAATTGAACAATTTAAACGCCCATATTGACTTATTTTTTATGCTCTTGCCAATGGACTAAGAAAAATTTAGGTTAGGACCCCGGAGGCGACCGAATTCAGACAGCCAGCCACGACAAAACCCAAGATCCGCGGACCTTTAGTGGATCATAACTCATTGAGTTTAACTCCGAATTGGGTGTTCTAAGCCTATTCTTACTGTTTTTTTTTTCCTTCACGATGAGACGTTCAAACAGACCGCTGGACCAGAGTTACCCTACAGTCAGCAGGCCAAAATTCACGCCAACCCTTACTCAGCTCTAACTTTTTGAGTTTAGCTCTGAATTGGACATTCTACAAACTTATCCTTACTGATTTTTTGTGCTCTTGATGATGGACTAATAAAAATTCAGGTTAGGACCCAACTGTCCACGGCATTCAGACAATCAGCAGGCAGCTCATGCAAATTCGAACTTAATGAAGGGAGCAGCTCCAACTCGCCCCCTGAACCAATGGTGACGTTCTCCATTCACATGTCCAACACACTGACCATACTTACAGCCTACAGGGGCTCCTAGTTCCACTCATTGCAAGTGGCACTTCCTTCAAACTATGACCTAATTCTGCCCAAAATCGGCAGCGCTTCCGCAAGGGTTTTAACAGCCTCAAAAAAATCACGAAATTGCATTCAACAGCTCGTGGTTCACATCACAAGCATGGGTTCATGAGGAACATCAAGAAGAAAACAAACACAGAAGAAGCTCCCTGGTGAAATGGCCAAGGTTCGCCATGGTCTTGCTCTCGGCCCAGAACCCTCGCTCGTGGCATGCGATCGGAGGAGCGATGTCTCCCTGCGAAGCTCGATGTGCTCACGCCGGCTCTCTCCGCTGCCCTGTATTCGTGGGGCGCTTCCCTTCTGGTTCTCCTTCGTCCAAGCTCTCGAGCCTGGAGTTCCTCATCCCATCGCCATCGTTGTCTCGTTCGTCCTCCCTTAGAGTGAGATTGAATATCATGCAGCTGGCGAGTTTGTGCCTTGGTCCAAGAAGACCTAATTCTTACCAACTTTCGGCAGCGCTTCCGCGCAATGTTAACGCCAGAGACTTTGCATCACAGGTGCACGCATGGATCTCACACTACAAGTCTCAACCTATCAACGACCAAGGAGGAAGAGAAAAAAAACTCCCTGATCACTGTTGGCAGCCTTGATCTGGCCACCAGCCCTTCCGGACTCCAAAGCTCTCTCACCAAACCCACGATCTTCAATCGCGGCAGTTTATCCTGTTGTCCTCTCTCCTTACCCTAACTTCCCTTACGGCGCTCCCAATTCGAGTCAACTCCATCTCTTCTCCGTCTTCCGTAACTTGTGCCGCCGTGAAGCCCCACCGCCACGCTCACCGTGGACGTCGCCCTTCTGTCGAAGCTGCTGCTGCGTTCTCTCGCTGTTTGTAACACAACCCGCAAGCAGTCTCCGAGCTTCTCCAAAAACTCCCTCTCCTACATGCTGCAGTACTTCGGGCGCCAAAAGGCACCAGCACTCTCACGTCGCGTAGTCTCGGTTGCAACGCCGGCAGGTGCTTTCCGCGCGCACTCACTCTCTTCTCTTCCGATTTTGTGGGGCGCTTCCCCTCTTGCTGTCCTTCAATCCTAGTGACCGCCGACCCCTTCGCGCCTGATCCTCCGTAGCTCTCAGCTCGTGGCTCCGATTCTGGTGTATGATACGTCCTTGAAAAGACGACAACCAGATCTAAGTTCCTCTCAAATTTCAGCCTTAAACTCGTAGTAAGCCGCGAGATATCGTCCTTCGAAGTTCTGTCCTTCGGTTTGGCGGCGGAAAAAAACTTCCCTTCCTTCCAACAGCAATATCTTCTTGGTCGTTGCTCCAATTCGGACTTGTGAGATGTCCTTCGGAAGCTCTCGTTCTGATCTACCTCGTGTGCTAAAGATTCGGAACAATCCCTATCTAATCGAGGAAGATAGGGGCGCTTCCCCTCTACTGATTTTCTCCTTCCTAGTTCCTCTACCTCTAACCTCTCTCCTCGAATTCGCACACTTCCTCGCTGCAGACGCTCTCTCTCCTTCTTGGCCTTCCTCCGCTCCCTCACTCATCCTTCCGGGGACCTTCCCCTGCTATCATTCTCTTTCTGCGCTCCCTCTCCCGGAGCTCTCTATCTCTCGCACACACAGCCCCTCGCGCACCCAGGTGCGCCCTCTCAAAAAACGGCTCTCCCCCAAAAATAGAGACCCCCAGCTCGCCTTCTTCGGATTCGGCCTGGCCGGGGTCTTTTTTTCCCTTTTTTTTTTCTTTCTCCTGTTTTTTCTTTTTCTTTTTCCCGACTAGACTGGCTTCCTTTTAATGAGGCAGCCCATGACCTCTCACAGAAGTGCAGGATTGGCTGCTTACAGCCGTTTTTGCATGTTTTTAGTTTATCACGAGCATTAACTCGCCGCTTTGCTCCTGACAAGCCGCCCTAAAATTAAATTCATGGTGGCTAGATTTGTCATGTGGCATGTGCATGGAGAAGTACCTCCAACCACTCCCTTTCCCTTTTCTTTTTTTTTTTTTTTTTTTTTTTTCCTTTTTTTTTTTTTTTTTCTTTTGATCTTTTAAAAACTATTACACTAGATCTAATACTATCTACTGATGATTTGCAATTTACTTATAAATTCAAAAACTAACCACACAGCTGGACTCCCAGCACCCTAATTAGTCGACAGTAATTTTCTTAGCAATTTTTAAGTTTCCTAAGTATTTTTCCCGAACGGTCAACCCGTCGATCCACTAGTCAAACCCTAGAATAAAATAGCAATTCAACTCGGAAAATTCTAGAAATTTTACCACTACTTCTACCTGCCAGGAGACACCCTTCCCATTTTTTCCATATTTTTTGACCCCTTTCTCAAATTTTGGTCATTTTCCAAGGACTTTTCTTTTTGTCTTTTAAGTTTTTGTTTATTTTTATTTTATTTTATTTTATTTTATTTTATTTTATTTTATTTTATTTTTTATTTTCTAAGAAGATTAGATCCCCAATTGGGGATGATGACCTCCCTCTAACTTAGGAAATGGCAAATAAAAGGCCTTTTCAAGCCCTTTAACCACAATGGGTGGTTTAGTCTAACCATCTCACCCTAACTACTACTTCCTAATTCTAACTAGTTAATCTTAATGCCCAAATGACATCGTGAGCCGGTTTTAGGGCTCACAGCAAGCACGAGCTGGAGCACAAGAGCACGAGCTGGATCACAAGCACGAAGACCACAAGAGGGCGAGCACGAGCTGGATCACAAGCACGAAGACCACAAGAGGGCGAGCACGAGCTGGAGCACAAGAGCACGAGTTGGATCACAAACACGAAGACCACAAGAGGGCGAGCACCAGCTGGAGCACAAGAGCACGAGCTGGAGCACAAGAGCACGAGTTGGATCACAAGCACGAAGACCACAAGAGGGCAAGCACGAGCTGGGGCACAAGAGCACAAGCTGGATCACAAGCACAAAGACCACAAGAGGGCGAGCACGAGCTGGAGCACAAGAGCACAAGCTGGATCACAAGCAAGGAGACGAAGGACGAAGGGTGAATCGAGTTGAATCAGGAAGCCTCTCCTCTCCCTTGGACTAGTAATCAATTCCTTGTGCATAAAGGGAACCCTAATTTTCTAGTTACAAAAATCACGCGGAAGCGTTGCCAAATTTTCACTAGGATTAGGGTTTGCTATCAATTCAACCAAACAATCGGTTTAATCTACAATAGTAAGTGAACGCAGCTGGAGGCTCATGCATGGTATAGTGTTTGAGTAGGGCTACTTGTATGAATGCATGTGGTATACACGTGAATGTGTGGTGCACGATTTCGAATAAACATGTATGTTAAA
The DNA here is from genome assembly GCA_963971425.1 of Bryoerythrophyllum caledonicum. Lineage (NCBI taxonomy): Eukaryota > Viridiplantae > Streptophyta > Bryopsida > Pottiales > Pottiaceae > Bryoerythrophyllum > Bryoerythrophyllum caledonicum. The sequence goes on along the minus strand of OZ020519.1, from coordinate 30,869,404 downwards.
TGTGCACTGCTAGTCGTTGGCTGTGAGTCCAAGATTGAGTCAAACGGTTAATTGAAGGCTACCATCGTGTTGAGCAAGAAAAACTAATAAGAATACAGAAAACGAACATAGAAAACGGAGTCATAACCACGAAGATAATGAAGAATTAAACTCTGGGTATTAAAAAAGAAGCCTGTCTGCTGGCCGCTGCTGTCAGGGTCGCACTTAGGTCTGGAATTGGTCGCTGAGGTGCTAATCTAGTTCACAAGGTTGAACCTATCTGAGCTTTAAAACGTTGAAAACGGAGCCTTAAGGTGGAACTTATGCTTGTTTAAAGGTTGGGTTCAATTTAAGGCTGAATTCAGCCATCACAACACTAATTAGTAATGAACCTTCTTAAGTAACCACACTATGGGTCACCGTGCTCGTATGGATGGTCGAATGATGTTTGAACAAGGGGCTGTATCCCACACTTAGGGTCTTGTGTTCAAGATAAGCCACCCGTTAGGGGGCGGTTTATTTGGCTCACAAAGTACTTCGGCGAACTCGCCTCCTCGGTCTGGCATAACCCTGCAAGTGTATTTGGCATCGAACAGGGACGTGTCATCCGCGGATATGGCCTCGGCAGCATCTTCAATGATGTGTTGACTCCAAATGGCCACAAGGACGTCTAGGGTGGGGTCGGTCTCCTTGTTAATCACCTTCAGTCGACCCTCAAGCCAAGCTTTACCTTTGGTAGAGTGATTAGCGGCGTCCACCCAAGACTCGAGCTGGACCCGTCCAATATTCCTCTCTTCGGCAAATGCGTCCCACTGCTCCTTCGTATATGGGACGAAGTCTGCAGCCTACGAGGGAAGGGTGTGCGACTTGTATTTTAACATCAGTTCATTCTTCATTGCCCGGGTTCTCTTCTCCCTGTTCGCCGCGTTTTCGAAAGTTTCTGCTTGCCCTTTTATAGTACCTTGATTCGCCGCTTTAAAGGACTTCACACAGACCTTCTTCGCGAGCACTAAGTCCGCAAGATAGTCTAGGTGTCGTAGTTTGCAGAGTCAGTATTCCTCCGGAATGCACTTAATTGTTACTAAGCGCTTCCAAAGTAAACCACTCCAGTTTCGTTCCCACAGAGATCTATTTATCCTTTCAAATTATCTAAAACCACTAATCTATTGGTCACCTAGGTTAGATATTCAATTCAGTAATGGTTTCGGATCCTTCCGGATTCCGGAACTCAAGCAAGACTTGCCGGACCAAGTTTCCGGAAGGTATATACAGTTGATTCCGGAAATGATTTCTGGAAAACATGAGGGTAGTTTGATTTATCTTTGTTCCTCCTCAGAGCGGTTTCCGGAAGGTTTAAACGAGTGACCGGAATGCCACTGATCCTATTTTGTGTAAGTGGCCGGATTCCCCACTGCCATGTGACTTTAAGTGGCTAGACACCTGTGAGCCAAACAAACCGCCCCTAAAAGGTGGCTCATCTTGAACACAAGATCCTAATACGAGGGCCTAGTTCCTTGTGTAATCAATCCTCAGCCCATTCATACACAACTTATACAAGCATGGTGACACATCTCATGTTCACTTAGGTCCCTTGTAGTTGATTAGTGAGGTGGTGACTTAATCCAGCCTTTTGATTAAACCCACCTTTGAACAAGTGTAACTTTTTTTCTAGGGCTCCGAATGCAACGTTTCCAACTCTTATGGGTTCAATTCAGCATTTCGAACTTGATTAGACCCTTAATGATCAGTTTCGGGCTTAGGTGTGACCCTGGAACCAGTTGGCAGCAGACAGGCTTCCCTATTTTCTACAACTTATAATCCTAATTATCTCCTTGACTCTAACTCCGATTCTTATGTTTGTTCTTTTGATTCTTATTAGTTTTTTGTGCTTAACATGAGGACAGCATTCAATCAACCATGCAACTCAATCATGAACTCATAACCAACGACCAGCAGTGCACACTCAACATATAAGTTTATTCAAGATCGTGCACCACATTCCTACGCATATACCACATCCATTCACACAAGAATCCACTCCAGCCTTACTAAGAATGAGCCTCCAGTTGCGTTCACTTACTAATGGCATTTTAATCGATTGTTTAGTTGAATATATAGCAAACCCTAATTCTACCAAAAAACTGGCAGCGCTTCCGTGTGGTTTTTGTATTTAGAAAATTAGGTTTCACGTCATACACAAGGAATTTTAAGAGGTCCGAGGGAGAAGAGGGGCTCCCTGATTTAATTCGGTTCACCCTCCATCCTTAGCCTTCGAGCTGCTGACTCCAACTCTGGTGACCTTGCTCCAGCTCGTGTGATCTTCTTCCTCCTGTTCGTCGTGCTTGTTCATTCCAGCTCGTGTGATCTTCTTCCTCTTGTTCGTCGTGCTTGCTCACTCCAACTCGTGCGATCTTCTTCCTCCTCTAGGCCGTGCTTGCTCACTCCAGCTCGTGTGATCTTCTTCCTCCTGTTCGTAATGCTTGCTCACTCCAGCTCATGCGATCTTCTTCCTCCTGTGATCTAACCTAATCTCGTTCACCAGGTCGGGGCCGGGGCTTCCGTTGCTCTCTCCACACAAATTCAGTCTCTCTCCCTGTTCTCTCTCTTCTTACTCCTCGCACACTAACTGAATGAGGCTTCTCCAGGGGGTACCCCCCCAACCTTTGCTCTCCTTGAGTTCCCAAAGAAGTTCCCTGCCGCCTTTGGCCTTCTTCCATAAATGGCTTCCTTCTTACAAAACCTACTAACCCTATGACTACTAATTCCGTGCCACCCTTGCATTTAACAAGAGTGGGTGTCCCACTAACCAAGGAATATCTAAATCTAAACATTAACTCCATGCCACATGGGTGTGCATGATCTCAATAAGTGAGCTATTAGCTAATTTCCAAGGAGGCTAAATCTAATTTAATCTACCTAACTTGAATCCCCTTTACTTGGGGTAATTCCTAATTTTACTTAGCGAGTGATGAGGGGGTTGTCCAAGCCTTTTGGACCTTTCCCACTATTTTTTTAAGGGCTTTTAAGCCTCTTCTTTTCTTTTCTTCCCTTCACCATCATTTCTCTTCTTCTTCCATTTTTTTGGTTTCGTGATTTCTTCATCGTGACCAATTGCGATCCACGACTTGGTAGGAGGTAAATTCTTCTCCATCACTATTAATTTTAATTTTTTTCTATTGCTTTTTGTCTTTTCTGTCTTTTCTTCATGTTTTCCTTTCTATTTATTTTTTTGGCTAACTACCTAAATTCCGCGATTGCCAATAAGTGGTTCCTAGTTAAGGAATTAGCGCATGGAAGGCTATTTAGCTATTTTGATCAAAAGACCACGAGCTAACCAATGGGATAACCCATTTTCACCACTTATTAGCCTTAATGGACCCGATGTGAGGTCCATTCATCACCGTGAGCCGTTTTTGCGGCTCACAACACCCACTGCCCCGGAGTTTATAGTGACCGAACAATCACTCTCCTCCTAATCTACTAACCGGTGATACGGTGTTGAGCCTAGGCGTAACTCTCACGACATCCGGAAGGCCTTCCGGATGCGGTCAGACAAAGATACGTCCAGACTACAACGACGTTCCAGTATCACTTTTGTAGCCCTTCGAAGATAGTGATCTAGTTTTACTTGGGGAGGACTCCTTCTAGACTCCCATAGTAGGTTTTTCCTCTCGTGGGGGTAAACTCCGGCTTTGGACCGGAATCCGGGTTCACACGGACTATTCCATGCCCTAGAGACTACCAAGAACACCTCTGCAATATATCTCTTCCCGTCCTGGTTCTTCCGGACTCTGAAGGTGACCAGGAACACCTCTGCAATCTCCTCCAGTTATTTCGGACACTCCCCTGCTGGAGATCCAAGCCGGTTCATTCCTTAGTACAACAAAACGTCCTTCTCTTCAAAGAAACTTGCACAATACGCACTACAGCAACGGACCTTGAACCTCACACGTAAAATAACTCTCTTTGCAAGTACTAAGTAGCAAATCCTGTTATAGCTCTGAAGTATATTTAACGTAAAGTTAAAGAAACAAGGCCTTGAGTTTAGAAAACTCGCTACACTAAGTACTAGCAAATCAACCTGATCTAAGAGAAATCTGGAAAATCCTATCTAAGAAATCTTATCTCTAAAGGTCTCGGATTTCAAACCTGAGATCCGAAATTCATGGATCTCAGATCTGATTTATCCGCCGGTCAACAATTTTGAGTTCCGGTTTAACAGACGGGTTGGTAGCCGGGTGCAATCTGGAGCCCCATCGTTAATCGCTACGACAAGTCTGATAACCGGCATTAACTAATCGTCTAAGAAAACCAACTACGAAGTCTTCTTGTTCCGTCCACTCCGGCGTATTGGAGATGCTCCCACAGTCTGCCTCCTGCTACCTACCCTATCCGGGTTGGGATCCGGTACTGGTCCACTCCCAGAAGCTGGAGTTTCAGTCTCCGGTTGGTCGGTCGAAGCGGCCACCTGCGTGGCCTTCTCCGCGGTGCCGGTGGAGGTTTTCTGTGCTGTCTTGGGGCTGGCGGCAGCATCCGGATAGCCTCGGGACAGGGGAGAAGTCGTCTTCCTACGACTGGAAGTAGGTGGAGAAAGAGGAATCCGGAAGCCGGGAGACGACCCCTGGAACAATGCTGACGGAAGGGGGCTCTTCTTGGCTGTCTCCGGATTGTTGGGAGGCGCCTTGGTACACGATCCGAGAGGAGCTATTTCCGGTGTTCTCACCGGTTCTTCCATAGGTCCCTTACCCTTCCCGGAGGATTCAGGTGCCTGCTGTGAAGGTCTGGTTGCCTCAGGGGACGAAGTAAGGCTGATGGTGGGATTTGGTGCCACCGACTTCTTCGGAATGACAGTGTTGGCTACGTTGTCCGCCAGAAGTTGCATCTGTCCCCACGTCTTTTCCATCTTCCGAGTGTGGTCCAGAAGGAACCGGATGATCAGGCCCCGGTTCGCCTCACCTCCCTTCTCTACGTACTCGGTGAAGAGAATGCTCCGGTTGACAGTGTCAACCGGAAAACTCAATGCTCCCCGGACCTCTCCCAGGGCTTGAGCTGATGCAATCGCTTTGTCTTCTGCTGCCTTCCGGAGTACTTGGGCCTCTTCCAGCGCTGCATCCGCCCTGGACAGATCCTACTGCATTTTTGCCCGGGCTTGGAGAAGGGTGTGATGCTGCACTTCCATCTGCTCCAGCCGGAAATTGCTCTCCCTAAGGCTCTTCAGTCGAGGGAGGATTTCGTCCGAGTTTTCAATCCGGAGCTCCTCCATGATGGTGTATATCAGGGCGGTGCTGTCATTTAGGTGTTGGTTGATCCGGGTGGCTCTCCATGCAACATGTTGAAGCAGCTCCATGATGTCCTCCTTGTGCCTTCCGGTGAGTATTGGAAGATCAGGAATTGGACATCACCATGGCCGCTTCGAAGGCCCCGCTCCATCTTCATCTTCATCTTCCGGAGCCGGATCCAGACAGGTGGGTGGGGAGCGCACCGGTGGGGATTCCGGTTGCAGCGAGCGACTCCTCTTCCGTGTCAGGGGTGTTGGCGCCGGAGCTGTCTCCGTTTCTTCATCCTCCTCTTCCTTGTCGTCAGCCTCAACTCCTCCGTACCTCTGAATGGTCAGCGGAGCTTCGTACTTGTCGTGCTCCTCCGGTTTAAGCAACTCGTGTCGGTGGTAGAGGTGTGTGAGGTAAGCCGGCAGAGGCGACCCCGCCTTGTGGTTTCGGTGGAGGTTTTTGACCAGCCGCTCCACCAAATCTTGCATGAGGGATGCCTAATCGACGGTGATCTTCTTCCGCATAGCTCCCAAGAACGTCGATGCCCAGTTCAGTACCAAGCGCTTGGGTTTCTCCGGGTGGAAGATAGGGTTTAGAAACCCTATCACAATCTAGGCCCTTGGGTCGATTAGGTCAGCGATGGAGTAGCCTTCCTTCGGGTCAGCCGGTCCTCGGAATTCGCCGTCCGTGAGCTCATCTTTCCGCTCCGTCACCTTGATGTCCCCATCCGCAAAAGCGTGGGTCCGCTTCCATTCTGCCCGGGTCCACTTCTCCGGGTGGGCTCGTATGCTACCGTCATACTGATTATGGGGAGTGCCGATCAACTCCATCACGACCTTCTCGTCTTTGGTTTCCCAGGCTGCAGCTATCAGACCGGAGCACCCCATGATGTCCCAAAAGTGGAACAAGGTATGCAGATCCCGGTCCGCCGTTGGGTACTCCGGTATCACTCTCACGATGGGTGGTCCTCCGGTGGCAGTGCTCTTCACCTTCTCATGTTTCCCGGCACGGTCACTGGCCATGGTGTTCTTCCGATAGTCTCCGGTCGTACCTACACGCACTGACCTCACCAGAGCTCTCTACTACTGCCGGATGCTTGAGAAGCAGCCGGCTTAGAAACCCGGAGCAAGAGGAAGGATCGAGTATTTGGAGGAAGAGAAGAAAAAGAAGGAGAAGATAACTGTTTTGGGAAGCCCCGGCGGTTGCCCTTTTTATAACGGCCCTAAAGTACGGGATTCTCCAACAGTAATGTCGTCACTATCAAAGTTATCTCACGGCTCTGACGTCACCATCGTCATTATGACGGACTCAGATACGGGTATCTACTGAATTCTTTTCCTGATTCTAGGTTCTTCCGGAGTGTTCAGATGATACCCAGGTTCAGTCGTGACCGGCCGTCCGCATTATGTACTTTGTAAGAACTATTAAGGACTTAACCGGTTCGTCCCTTATCTTATCTTCCAGTTTCTGATTCCGTACTATATAACTCAATTTTACTTACCTTTTACTACAATTTTTTTTATTTAAACCGGATTTTAAGGTTAACTTCCGGAAACCTGTGGGACGACTTCCCACACTAGGTCTTCAGCGCGCATTTTGTAAAGTGGCTTGAAGTCGTTCTGAACTAGAGGTTTCCGCTTCAGCTCTGCTGGATCCCCCGTCTTTCCGTTTGAGTTTGGTAGGAGTCCAGCGACGAATATCTTATCGATTTGGATCCACTTCTGGACTACCACGTCATCCATCTCAAATAAAAGAGGGACCTTTGCGTCTTTGGGGTCCGTTTTATCGAGGTGTGTAAAAATCGTTGGCACCACTTGCCGTTGGAACGTCTGCAATTAGAAATATTTCAGGTTGTAAGCTGCTGGAGATCTCCGGTTGATTGGTTTGGTTGTTGTGATTCTATGAAGAAAGAGCGCATGGAAGGAATTAAAGTCTATTAAGGTTGAGAATGTAAGCTTACCGAGAATGCGTCAGATTGTGGACGACCATACAATTGGAGGGCAGGTTTTCCGAACTCAAACCACTTCACTCTGCACGTTTGCAGCTGCTCTGTGAAACTCTGCTCCTTCTGCACACCCGTCAGATCTTGGTTGAGAGCGCGCGAGAGTTGTAGTAGGGTCATGTCTTTGGGGTCCGGTTTTGTCCAAACCGGGATGATAGAAAAGTGGGAGATCTCTTCGAGCATCCACGTTGATGGCAATTCGTGTGAGAGTACCATGTGCGCCTCCACAGTATGCTGACCACCAATAATATAAAAGTGTGTCGAGTCCCTCAGGCAGTCCTCCTTCGTAGGCTTGGTCGCAAAGAACTCCATCTTACTTCCTTCAGGTTTCTTCTTTAGTAGCAGGACTCGAATGTGAATTTCAGGTGCCGTGGCCTTCGAGGATGCGCGAACTGCGTTGATAATTCCTTCAAGCCGTTCTTTTTGGATGCCCCGGTATACTAATCCTCCAGGGGGGGCCCGGTGCAGGTTATTGAAATGAACAAGCTTAACGACATCTTTCTTCGTGACAGGGTCTTCCACTGTCAAAGGCTTATTCTTGTGTATGTAAACGTTTTTGAACGCGTCGTCGAGAACCTTGCTAATTGCTTCCTCTTTAGTCCGCTTCATTTTTGTGAGGTCGGCCTCTGTGAAGTTCAGGCACTGTTCGATCGCGAGGTTAGGCTCATCGGCCTTTGCTTTCTTCCCCTTCTCCGCCCGCGATGAGGAACCTGGGGTCGAAGTCTATAAAGTGGTCTTGCGTTTTCTTGCCGGGGTCGATGCTGGTGTTAGAGACAGAGTAAGAGTTGGGTCCGGAACGGAGTTTCGGGACTTTTCTTGTGCTTCTGCCATCCACTTCCACTGCTCATCAATGTAATCCGGCATCCAAGTGTCACCCGTGGGAGGGGCATATAAAAAGTTCTCATTCTGGCAGGTCTCCACCATTGCATCCAAAATCTTAGATGATTCTAGGATCAAGTCGTATATGAGAGGCTCGGAAGATGAGTCCACCTTCTCCTGGACAACAACGAGACAGATCTCGTCATCAAGACCCTGCATCTCCAGAACCTGGAGACCAATGGCGGGGTGTCCTCGTTTGCCAATCCGAAGCTAAGGGACGAATTCCCAAGCACCTTTAGGGATTTTAATGAGATTGATGCCCCACTCGGTCATGCTCCTTTGGCATATGTATACGTAGCCGACATTGTGAATCCCTCTGTAGACAAACTCAGGGAGCCAATACTCTACAAACGCCCCAAGTTTCCCGGGACGACATTCAGTCGGAAGTGTGGATGTCCATGAATCCCTGCAAGATGATTTCAAATGAACACGCAAGCAGTTAGAAATCACTACAATTATCCGGTCATCAATGGGAAATCAGAAACTATATTACCGAATATACTCCTAGGGATAGAATCCATGGAACGAGCTGCTAAATCTGTATCACAGTGCCAGCAGGGGAAGGTCTTCGCACTATTATCGAATCTTCAGAAACTCGAATGATCTCGATTCGCTTAAAATATTTTGCATGCGCGACATCCGGAGATCTCCGGTTCGGCAGCCAAGTTCTTTAGTCCTCGTAAGGCGGTATCGGAACTTACTTGAAACGTCACGAGATCTCCTGCTCTAGGTCAGATGAAGAACGACATAGAAGTTCCATTTCGTTCGAGCCCATCGCGAAAGTATCCAGAGATCTCCGGCTGATTTGTGGAAGTTGAGTGCATCCGTCCAGGAACGAATCCTTGCTCCTCAGACGGATCCATTTCTGTCCTGAACCGGAGATCTCCGGTTGATGACCCCAAAGTAGAGGTTCCCGATATTCACATGTCCATCAACGCGTAACTCCACTTCTTCGAATCGTCCGGAGATCTCCGGCTATTTTCGATAATTACTAACGCATGTATAGAGTTTCTAGATTCATAAGATCGCGACATCATCCGGAGATCTCCGGCTGATTATTGGAACTTTGTATTCAATTTGGGATACAGCCGGAGATCTTCGGCTGCAGCAAGTACGGCTTTACATAGCACTAATCGCACTAGATCATCACGCGTTTATTCACAATCATTCACAGAGAAGTTTGACATATACCTAGAAGTTAAACATACTAACAAAACAAGTTACATAATAGAGAACACAATGAAATGTATCAAAAGCTCACATAGTTCTTTCAAAACTCGACCTTACACAGAAGAAGAATAATCCTCAAATGTTTCGATGGAACGCCAAATGTGACGATTCTACATGGATTATTCTATTTACATTGAATCGGACCGGACTCGACAGACTCAGTATGAACAATCACATTGAAACGTTTATAGAATACCAAAATCACACGCATATACATGAATAGATATACAATTATGTTCACGGGACAACAATAAACGAATCGACTGTAGCCAAACAGTCTTGTGCTGTTCGTGATCCTCTTCGTGGTGATCGTCTCCCTCTTCGTCTAACCCTATCTCTCTCGAATTCGCTACTGTCTACCTAAACAAAATTCCATTCAATGGCCGAGGCTTCTGGCTCCTCACCAGTCCACGCTCCTACATTCTCTCACTCCTCTCCTCCACAGTCCTTCAGCAGGAATGCTAGAATGTGAGCAGTGAGCAGTGAGCAGTGAGCAGTGAGAAGTGAGCAGTGAGCAGTGAGCAGTGAGCAGTGAGCAATGAGCAGTGAGCAGTGAGCAATTGTTAGTTCAGTAACCTATTACCACGGAATTTTGTAAATATGTATTTCTGAAAGTGATTGAGAAACCTATGGCGGTCTAGAAAATAATGTTTTTAATTTGAATAATGGAGTGTATTATCGTCATATACATTATTTTTTTGCGAAACTTTGAAGACTAGAGACGGATGATTTTGTCAATTGGACGAATGTAAATGAATGTAGATGAGAGTGGATGAATGATTCTATCCAAATGGCAAGGTTTTAGGATAATTATAAGTCAAAATGGTATCGAATTTGAAGGAAGCTCAAGTAACATTCAAAATAGGTTTAGAAAACATAAAACTTGCAAGGAGAAATTAGGGACCTTGGTGCTATGGTGCCCTTTGAGATTGTGTGAAGTTCTTGCCATATACTATGAAAATGATCATTGCTACTCCGTTTAATTGCATTGAATGACATGAATCATAAAACAAGGACGATGTTATGTCAAGTCTCTAGAGAGGTATTCCTACTTGTAATACAATCGGTTGAGGTTGAACTCTCGCTGGCACTGTTACCGCTATTGTAGGTACTTGCCTCCTTGTGAGCCAAATAAACCGCCCCCTAATGGGATGGCTTATCTTGAACACAAGACCCTAAATGTGGGATACAACCCCTTGTGCAAACATCCTTTAACCATTCATACAAGCATGATGACCCAAAGTGTAGTCACTTAAGGAAGTTCGTTACTAATTAGTGTTGTGATGGCTGAGTTCAGCCTTAAATTACACTCAACTTTTAAACAAGCATAAGTTTTGATCTAAGACTCCATTTTCAACATTTTAAAGCTTCAATGGGTTCTACTCAGCCTTACAACTTGATTAGACCTTCCATGACTCATTCCAGGCTTAGGTGTGAACCGGGCAGCTGCGACAGTAGACAGGCTTCTTGTTTTAACCCTGAACTTATATTCCTTTTATCTTCTTGACTATAACTCCGTTTTGTATGTTTGTTTTTTGTATTCTTATTAGTTTTTCTTGCTTAACACGATGGCAGCCTTCAATTAACCATGCAACTCAATCATGAACTCATAACCAACGACCAGCAGTGCACACTCAACATATAAGTTTATTCAAGATTGTGCACCACATGCATTCACACAAGAATCCACTCCAACCTTACTAAGAATGAGCCTCCAGCTGCATTCACTTACTAATGACAATTTAACCGATTGTTTGGTTGAGTTGATAGCAAACCCTAATCCTAGTGAAAAATTGGCAGCGCTTCCGCGTGGTTTTTGTATTTAGAAAATTAGGGTTCAAGTCATACACATGGAATTGAAGAGGTTCGAGGGAGAAAAGAAAAGGGGCTCCCTGAGTAAATTCGGTTCACCCTCCATCCTTAGCCTTCGACTTGCTTGGTCAGCTCGTGATCTTGCTCCTCTTGTTCAGCTCGTGATCTTGCTCCTCTTGTTCAGCTCGTGATCTTGCTCCTCTTGTTGGTGCTCTTCACTCCGCAGCCCGTATCTTCGTTGTCACAGCTCCGATCCGTGTGTTCTTGAGCTTGTTGGAAAGCCAACGTTCTAATCTATCTACTCCTAAAATCTTAGCTTAATACAACTAGAACTCCGTGACTGACGAGGGAAAAACCGAGGCCGCGTGGGATCCGCCGCCGGTTGCTCCAGCTGGTCGTCCTTGCTCCGCGGCTCGTATCTTCGTCTTCGCAGCTCCAAACCGCACGCTCTTGGGCTTGTTGGAAAGCCAACGCTCTGATCTCTCTCCACCCGAAAAATCAACTTGATTGGAGCAATACTCCGTGACTGACGAGGGAAAGACCGAGGACCTATGGGATCCGCCGCCGATCTTCCAGCTGGTCGCCCTCGCTCCACGGCTTGTATCTTTGTCGTCGCAGTCCCAAATCGCACGTCCTTGATCTTGTTGGAAAGCCAACGCTCTAATCTATCTACACCTTAAAGCTCAACTCGATTGGAGCAAAACTCCGTGACTGACAAGGAAAAAACCGAGGCCGTTTGAGATCCGCTGGTTGCCCTTGCTCCGCGGCTCGTATCTTCGTCTTCGCAGCTCCAAACCGCACGCTCTTGGGCTTGTTGGAAAGCCAACGCTTCGATCTATCTACACCTAAAAGACCAACTCGATTGGACCGGAACTCCGTGACTGACGAGGGAAAACCCGAGGCCGTGTGTGGTGCGCCGCTGATCCTCCAGCTGGTCGCCTTCACTCCGTAGTATCTTCGTCGTCACAGCTCCAAACCGCGTGCTCTTGAGCTTGTTGGAAAGCCAACGCGCTCATCTATCTACGCCTAAAATCTAAGCTTCATCGGACAAGAACTGTGCGACTGACAAGGGGAAATCTGAGGACAAGTGAGATCCGCCGCTGATCCTCCAGCTGGTCGTCCTCACTCCGCAGCTTGTATCTTCGTCGTCACAGCTCCAAACCGCGCGCTCTTGAGCTTGTTGGGAAGCCCACGCTCTGATCTATCTACTCGCTAATTTTCGTAACGATTGAGTTAAATTCCAGCCCACAAGAGGGGGAAATCTGGACCCTACCTCTCTCTCTCTCTCCACACACACGCCTCTCTAACTCCTATCTCACACACTTCGAATGAGCGCCCTCCAAGGGGGGTAACCCCAAAGCCCTTGCTCCCTTCTTGTTCCCAAGGTCGTTCCCTTCGTCGTTCACAGCCGCCAATTTTGGGTGGGCACATTAATGGTCACACTAAACAATAGTAACTAAAAAACTAAAAAATCACTAGCCACCCTTGCATTTAACACAAGTGGGTGTCCCACTAACCAAGGAATATCTAAATCTAACCTTTGACTCCATGCCACATGTGTGTGCATGATCTCAATAAGTGAGCCTCTAAACTAATTTCAACGATGCAAATACTACCTAATTAGCCTAGATTGAATTCCCCTTGTTTTGGGTTATGGCTAATTTGCCAAATGATGGTGAGGGTTTTTTCCCCAAGCCTTTGGGTCCCTTAAACTATTTTTTCCTCTTCCCTTTTCTTTGAGGCTCTTTGATTTTTTCCTTCTTCCTTCTTTTCTCCTTCTCACCATTTTTCCCTCCTTCCTATTGTTTTGGTTTTCTCCATCTTTTCTTATTTTTTTTCTTTTTGTTTTCTTCTATTCTTTTAATTTTTTCTTTATTTTTTGGTTATCTTCCTAAAACTTCCGGTTACCACAATGTGGCTCCCACTGATGATTTAGTGCACGGAAGGCTTAATTGGTCAATCCAATTGAAAACCAAGAACTAACCAATGGGATAACCCATTTTCACTACTAGTTAACCCTTATGGACGCGATGCGCGGTCCATTCAACCTCGTGGGCCGGTTTTGCGGCTCACACATGGCGGCCATCTGGGACAACTCAAAGAGGCAGAGAACCCCCTCTTGCTCATGGGCACACGGTCAAATTCTAACTTTTTGTGTTCGAATGACCCATGGTTGCAGCCAAAATTTGGAGGCCCAATCGTGAAGGTTGTGAACAATTCACACCTTGTACTCCTTGCACCGGTTGCCCGACGTCCTCGTGGGAAAATCCTCACCGTTAAGGGTTTGAAGTTGAATAGAGTTGTTAGGGAAGACCTCCTTCACGAGATAGGGTCCCAACCACAAGGCGTCGAATTTCCCCGGAAAGTCCAATTTCCTCGCATCCTGAAGGAGGACTAGCATTCCCGGTCTCAATGACCGGACCTTGTTCCGTTTGTCGAAGGCAATCTTCCTTCGACGTTGAATGGCTTCCATGTGTTGGGCGCTCCACCGACGCATCTCATCAAGCTCCTCCAATCGTTCTAACCGATCCGCTAAGGACGTGGCCATGGACCATCGTTCGGTCACGGCCACTCGCAGAGAGGGGATCTCGAACTCGATGGGTAAAATGGCTTCAATGCCATATACCAACGAGAAGGGAGTAGCATGGGTGGTTACTTTGAAGGTGGTTCGGTAGGCCCATAATGCGGCGGGGAGTTTCGTGTTCCAATCCCTCTTGGAATCGGTGACCGTCTTCCTCAAAATTTTCACGAGGGTTTGGTTGACCCGTTTGGTATGGCCATTGGTTTGGGGGTGGTAAGGGGTGGTCTTACGATGGTTGATCTTGAACCGGGTGGTTTGTCTAATGGGAGTAGTGCCCGGGAGAAGAGAATTGTGATGTTGTGTCACCGCCCGGGGAATGCCCTTGAGGTCTCTGTATGACCACGCAAAAATGTCCCGGAACTCGACAACTAGTGACTTGTAGTTCACCATCTCCACCTTGGTCAATCCAACATCTACCTTTATATTGCGGACTTCTTCGTCCTCATGAGAGACCACCAGCAACTTCCAATCATCATGATGCACGTGTGGTTGTTGAATAGGTCCCTTGTACCAATCATTCGGAACTTGGGGGTATGTTGCCCTCGAACCACTACCTAGAATACCGGTGGATGTCCTCCTAAAGTGGAGAGATGGGTTGAGAGGGCCCTCATCGATCAAAACCTCCAACTCCATCCTTTGTGTGCCATTGACATCCATACCGAATACTGCTGCGGGTTCTAAGTCATCTAGGAGGGGGACAAGGCTAGGTTCCAACCCGGTCTCTACCTCAATCAACTCACTCTCCATGAAATGCACGGACACAGCTTCGTCCGCGCTCGAGGTGGGGTGTTCTCTCAACCACTCTACAAATTCACCGCTAGGGACCCACTCATAAAGGCCCGGTCCCATACTTTTGAACGGCATTACTTTGGCTTTCGAGGGTTGGGCTCTATCCACCGCCTTGTGGGGCGCAAACCTCACTTTTTTGGGAGGCTCTTTTGTTAGAACCTCTTGTGATTCATCTTCGGAAGAGCCCATGCAACCGTGGCATAATCCTAGCCTACTTGGTTGGATATGGACCGTGGTAGGGTTCTCCGGTGGACCATAGGTGATGTTTGGTTTTGGGCCTCCCCATTCTACTGTGGCATTGGCAATTCGCAACCAAGGCCTACCTAGTAACAAAGGATATGCCTCCTTATTGGTGTGCATTCGAATGACTTGGAAGGTGAGGGAATACTCTACCCCCCCCGGTGGTAACTTTACAACCACTAATTTGGCCTAACGGGGCCTCCGAGCTTTGATTAGCCATGTTGATGATGTACGGTGAAGGTTCCGTGATGTCAAGGCCTAGCTTCTCCATGGTTGAGAGGGGCATAATGTTCAAACCACTTCCACCGTCCACTAGTACATTGGGTACCACCTTGTCCACGATTGAGACTTCGATTTGAACCGCTTTAACCTCGATATTGGGGTGTGCGGATTTAACGCGGGCTGCCAATCTAACCCTTGCCTTAGGCCTCCGCTTCACTGGGGTGCCCGACCTAAGGACTTTCCTCATGGATGGTGACACCTCCAATAATTGGGCAATGGTGATGTCCGCCTTGAGGCGACTCAAATCCGCCCATAAATCGTACGGCCCTTCTCCCACGTTCTCCTCGCTATGTGGGAATGCGTTAGCTTCCGAACTAGGGATTGGTGGACCCTCCCATGCCTCTTGGGAGGTGGATAATGGAGTTCGGAATTTAGGTGTTCCGTGTGAGGGCCTCAAGTTGGCCCGTCGAGTGCCTTTCACCGCCTCCTTGGTTGTTTCATTTAGGTCAGAAAAATGAGGTGAATCTTCCTCCGAGGTCTCACCATCCTCTGGTATGGGTGGAGGAGGACTTGAGTATCTTGGTTCCCGCCGGTTAGACCGAGTTTGGACCGCCAACGCCGGCAACTCACAAGATTTTGTTTCCTTATTTGTGCTCACCTCGTGGAAAACTACATTGAGCTCAGTGAGGGGAGGACCTTGTGTGGATACGATGTCACTTGACATGGTGGCATAGCGCACATCCTGTGGACCTTGGTTTTGTTGGCCCCCGTGGTTTTGTTGGCCCCCGTGGTTTTGTTGGCCCCCGTGGTTTTGTTGGCCACCGTGGTTTTGTTGGCCACCATGGTTTTGCCCTTGGTTTATAGGGATGTAACCGTCCTTGG
This sequence comes from Bryoerythrophyllum caledonicum, assembly GCA_963971425.1. NCBI lineage: Eukaryota > Viridiplantae > Streptophyta > Bryopsida > Pottiales > Pottiaceae > Bryoerythrophyllum > Bryoerythrophyllum caledonicum. Next base: position 30,853,521 of record OZ020519.1, on the reverse strand, counting down.
TATTAACCCCCATTGGGGAAGTTTGACTTTGGCGGTTATTGTTGTAGTCATAGTAGAGGCTAGGTGGCCTAAGGGTGTTATCGGTGGTGGGGTTACGTGCACCTCTAAAGTGGTCTTGGGCTTGTTGAGGATAGTTCCCCGGTGGGGAAGGCATGGGAATTACCTTGTCCGGCCTTCGACATACTTGGGTGGGGTGATTATCCCCACAGTTACCACATACTACTCCACTTTCAACCCAACACTGCCCAGGTGCGTGTCTCTTGCCACAAGTGTGGTGGATCTCATACCGTGGTCGTGGAGGTCCCCCATAACCTTGGTTTGGTGGTGTATAGCCTTGAGGGCCATAGTTAGTTGCCATTGGTGGTTGATTCCTATGGGGCGGCACATACGGGGTTTGAGTGGCCTGGTACTGCGGTGCCGCCGCAGGGGTGGTGCAGAAGGGGCTAGTGTGCCCTGGTTGGCCACATTGAGTGCACCATAGGCCCGAGGCATGTCTACCAGACTCTATGGGTGGAGGTGTGGGGTTAGGGACTTGATTTTTAATCAACAAGGCCATTTGGTCTTGCATGGCCTTGATTTGTTGAGCTAATTGGTCCTGAAAGCCTTGTTGGCCTTGGAGGATTTCGTTCTTCATCTCCTCCTTCCAGGTGCCTCGCTCTTCGTGATAGGTGAGCTCGGGGAGAGCTACGGGTGGTCTAACGTTCAAGGGTGGAGCATAGTAGTTCCAGATGGGAACTTGTGCACCCGGGTTTCCTGGGTTAGGTTCCAGGGCCGGCCCCTTGCCCTTGGAATGGATAGGTATAAAACTAGGGATGTGGTGCTCTTCCTTCCTCCACATACGCTCTTGGTCTCGATCGATTTGCTCTATTAGCCTAGCTTGTGCTTTGGCTGCGTCTAACGATGTGGGGCGGACCTTCAGAATCTCCCTAATGGTTCCCTCATTGTTGAATCCTTGGATAAAGAATTGGGTTAAGGTGTCATTGGTGAGGAGATTGCCCACGAATCTTGTAACCACCAACTCGAATCTCCTGATGTAGGTCGTGATATCCTCCCCTGGACCTTGACGTAGCGCGGCTAGGGCTGTGAGGGCATTACTTTGACCTACTTCGGGTCTAAAGTGCTCCAAAAAGGCCCTCATGAGGCTATCCCAGTCCTGGAAGGTGTTGGGGGGGTGGTTCCTATACCACTCGTAAGCGGCATCCTTTAAGGTACACGAGAACCACACTAGGAAATACCCGGTGTTGGTGATGAGATAAGTAGTGAGGAGCTCTAGAAATCGTTCCACATGTGCGGAGGGGTCTTCATCCCTAGTTCCTCTAAACGTGGGCAAATTGGGTGGCATAGGCGCCGCCTGTAAGCCCTCGGGTACTACAATTGGTAAACCCCTTGGCTGAACCAAGGGGTTGATGGGAGGCCGAACCGGGGGTGGCCCTCCAGAGGCCATGGTAGGGGCTGAGGGGGTACCTTGTGGGCTAGTGGTGGTGGTGGTGTTCACCGGATTGAATGAAGTTGAAGGAAAAGATGGAGGGAAGGGGAGGAAGGGAGTTGGTAAGGCCTCTAGTTGTACCTCCAAGAACCCCTCTGCCGTGTCCTCCGTGAGTTCCCTAGACCTACTCCTCTTGTCACTCGCCGGTTCCCACTGTGGTGTGAGGGAAGGTCGTTGAGACCTTGTGGCTCGGGACATCTACTCTAGGATCCAAGAGTACGGTCTAATGGTTTGTTGATGGTATTCATGTCCTCCAAAAGGTTTCCCGTCCAAGTTCCGAGGTCGTGGGTGGGTCTACACGAAGCACGGTCTAATTCGATCGGTGAGTGGGTGTCTCCAACACTCCTACTCCCGATTCTATCACGAGGATGGACTGACTCAAGACCAAGACCCAAAAATTTCTTAGTGGTGGAGTTTTAGCTCGATGAAGCCGCCGAAGAATCCTATTAAGGACTACCCTTCAAGGGTAACGACAAAAAGCTAACCGAATTGAGGGATGTCTCCACGAGCATCACCCCGTTGGAAAGCTGTCCCTCAACTGGCGCCACACGGTACAAATCCTTACTGTGGGGCTGACCTAGGCCTCAATTTGATAAAAGGTGGGGTTCCCTGGTATCCTGGTATCCCTCTTCCACCTTTTACCTCCTTGAACTAGGCATTACCCACTAGGAGGAAAACGACACAATCACGGGACGGCATGCAGCAATGGGTGTATACAATGTTATCACTGTGAAGAAGACATACCTTGATGCATCTCCAGCCACCCTGTCACTGTTAGTTGAAGTCGACCGTGGACCTAATCGCACTCTATCGGTGCTAAGGCCAACCAATAAGTCACATACAATGTTATAGAGGGGGATAACTTACCTTGAAGCAACTCCAGCCAATCCACTTGTTAGCACAAGATTCGTTGCATGCAATTTCGTGGTTGGCCAACCTAGTGGTTCTAAGGCAAGTATTCCACACGGCTCAAGTGGGAAATCAGGGTTTCCTAACCCAAGTGAGGTCACCACCTCCAAGTTGGTCCTATTTACTACTCGTGGTCCTAAAAAGAGGATGTAGTGCACATACCGTACGCAGCGCTCCTTCCAATCAGCACCCCTACGTCTTGGATGCGTCCACGACTCCAACTCCCCACCAAGTGGCTCATTCACATACACATACGTTAACTTGCAACAATTAACTCAACTATTCCAGTTACACCAAGTTGTTCTTACCTTGGTGGTTAGTCAAGCGTGGCGGGAAGGAAGGGGCGCCCTTGTCCCATACCCGGGCACTTGCACCCTTCCCCTTCGACCTAGAGGCTCACTGGAAATCCTTGTGGATTTCCGTGGGAGGGCCTCAACCTTTCACCCCTAGGCCCCTTGCTCGACTCAAGCCACAAGCCTAGAAGGAGATCCCCCCAACACAAGGTGTTTTGTGGTTGGAGAGTCGGGAAATCCACACTCCCTTCTAGACCCCCACCTCTAAACACAACTTGGCACGTTCCTTCATTCACAAGACTTCCAAACATCCACACAATTGACACTCAATCAACCATCCACGAGCAAGGTTGGGCACTTACCTCTAAGCAACCTCATGCTGCTTCATATGCCATAAGGCTAATTGCGTTTGTAACCCTACATCCAACGATAGAACGATTAGCACAATCAAACCATGAACACGCCTCCTCCCGGCAGACGCACCAAAATGTGAGCCAAATAAACCGCCCCCTAATGGGATGGCTTATCTTGAACACAAGACCCTAAATGTGGGATACAACCCCTTGTGCAAACATCCTTTAACCATTCATACAAGCATGATGACCCAAAGTGTAGTCACTTAAGGAAGTTCGTTACTAATTAGTGTTGTGATGGCTGAGTTCAGCCTTAAATTACACTCAACTTTTAAACAAGCATAAGTTTTGATCTAAGACTCCATTTTCAACATTTTAAAGCTTCAATGGGTTCTACTCAGCCTTACAACTTGATTAGACCTTCCATGACTCATTCCAGGCTTAGGTGTGAACCGGGCAGCTGCGACAGTAGACAGGCTTCTTGTTTTAACCCTGAACTTATATTCCTTTTATCTTCTTGACTATAACTCCGTTTTGTATGTTTGTTTTTTGTATTCTTATTAGTTTTTCTTGCTTAACACGATGGCAGCCTTCAATTAACCATGCAACTCAATCATGAACTCATAACCAACGACCAGCAGTGCACACTCAACATATAAGTTTATTCAAGATTGTGCACCACATGCATTCACACAAGAATCCACTCCAACCTTACTAAGAATGAGCCTCCAGCTGCATTCACTTACTAATGACAATTTAACCGATTGTTTGGTTGAGTTGATAGCAAACCCTAATCCTAGTGAAAAATTGGCAGCGCTTCCGCGTGGTTTTTGTATTTAGAAAATTAGGGTTCAAGTCATACACATGGAATTGAAGAGGTTCGAGGGAGAAAAGAAAAGGGGCTCCCTGAGTAAATTCGGTTCACCCTCCATCCTTAGCCTTCGACTTGCTTGGTCAGCTCGTGATCTTGCTCCTCTTGTTCAGCTCGTGATCTTGCTCCTCTTGTTGGTGCTCTTCGCTCCGCAGCCCGTATCTTCGTTGTCACAGCTCCGATCCGTGTGTTCTTGTGCTTGTTGGAAAGCCAACGTTCTAATCTATCTACTCCTAAAATCTTAGCTTAATACAACTAGAACTCCGTGACTGACGAGGGAAAAACCGAGGCCGCGTGGGATCCGCCGCCGGTTGCTCCAGCTGGTCGTCCTTGCTCCGCGGCTCGTATCTTCGTCTTCGCAGCTCCAAACCGCACGCTCTTGGGCTTGTTGGAAAGCCAACGCTCTGATCTCTCTCCACCCGAAAAATCAACTTGATTGGAGCAATACTCCGTGACTGACGAGGGAAAGACCGAGGACCTATGGGATCCGCCGCCGATCTTCCAGCTGGTCGCCCTCGCTCCACGGCTTGTATCTTTGTCGTCGCAGTCCCAAATCGCACGTCCTTGATCTTGTTGGAAAGCCAACGCTCTAATCTATCTACACCTTAAAGCTCAACTCGATTGGAGCAAAACTCCGTGACTGACAAGGAAAAAACCGAGGCCGTTTGAGATCCGCTGGTTGCCCTTGCTCCGCGGCTCGTATCTTCGTCTTCGCAGCTCCAAACCGCACGCTCTTGGGCTTGTTGGAAAGCCAACGCTTCGATCTATCTACACCTAAAAGACCAACTCGATTGGACCGGAACTCCGTGACTGACGAGGGAAAACCCGAGGCCGTGTGTGGTGCGCCGCTGATCCTCCAGCTGGTCGCCTTCACTCCGTAGTATCTTCGTCGTCACAGCTCCAAACCGCGTGCTCTTGAGCTTGTTGGAAAGCCAACGCGCTCATCTATCTACGCCTAAAATCTAAGCTTCATCGGACAAGAACTGTGCGACTGACAAGGGGAAATCTGAGGACAAGTGAGATCCGCCGCTGATCCTCCAGCTGGTCGTCCTCACTCCGCAGCTTGTATCTTCGTCGTCACAGCTCCAAACCGCGCGCTCTTGAGCTTGTTGGGAAGCCCACGCTCTGATCTATCTACTCGCTAATTTTCGTAACGATTGAGTTAAATTCCAGCCCACAAGAGGGGGAAATCTGGACCCTACCTCTCTCTCTCTCTCCACACACACGCCTCTCTAACTCCTATCTCACACACTTCGAATGAGCGCCCTCCAAGGGGGGTAACCCCAAAGCCCTTGCTCCCTTCTTGTTCCCAAGGTCGTTCCCTTCGTCGTTCACAGCCGCCAATTTTGGGTGGGCACATTAATGGTCACACTAAACAATAGTAACTAAAAAACTAAAAAATCACTAGCCACCCTTGCATTTAACACAAGTGGGTGTCCCACTAACCAAGGAATATCTAAATCTAACCTTTGACTCCATGCCACATGTGTGTGCATGATCTCAATAAGTGAGCCTCTAAACTAATTTCAACGATGCAAATACTACCTAATTAGCCTAGATTGAATTCCCCTTGTTTTGGGTTATGGCTAATTTGCCAAATGATGGTGAGGGTTTTTTCCCCAAGCCTTTGGGTCCCTTAAACTATTTTTTCCTCTTCCCTTTTCTTTGAGGCTCTTTGATTTTTTCCTTCTTCCTTCTTTTCTCCTTCTCACCATTTTTCCCTCCTTCCTATTGTTTTGGTTTTCTCCATCTTTTCTTATTTTTTTTCTTTTTGTTTTCTTCTATTCTTTTAATTTTTTCTTTATTTTTTGATTATCTTCCTAAAACTTCCGGTTACCACAATGTGGCTCCCACTGATGATTTAGTGCACGGAAGGCTTAATTGGTCAATCCAATTGAAAACCAAGAACTAACCAATGGGATAACCCATTTTCACTACTAGTTAACCCTTATGGACGCGATGCGCGGTCCATTCAACCTCGTAGGCCGGTTTTGCGGCTCACACTCCTCTGCCTCGAAGTCTAAGTACATCTTGACATTCTTGTTATACCATGGAGATTTAGGCTTACGCACAAGTGTTTCAAGGCATGCTAGTTCCCTAGCAACAGGCTCTATGTAACAAGGTAGAGAATATACTGAGCTTGGAGGAGATGGGAACAAATTTAATAACCTGCCACAGAAGAATCAAACTACTATTTAGCTTAATGATATCGAAAAGTGCATTGAAGTGAAATATACAAAGTGAAGGTAAATACTTTGCTGCAATTGCCGGTAAAGATCATGAGATCAAGGCTTAGACTTACGTACACATCCTGTTGTTGGGGATTTTTTTTGAGGCCTCTTGTCAAGTAGAACTGGAGAAGATTGGTGCTTCCTTTTACGCTGCGTTGAATCTTCTGTTGCTGGGGCATTAAGGGGTTTTATAATCCCTTCATAAATTTCAAAATCAGCCTCCAACGCCAGAAGGTGGCGGCCAGTTCTTCGACATGCATAAATAGAAGCTCCTGCATGATAAAATCCCAGCATTAGTGATCAAGAAATGAGTAGAGTATGAAAAGAAAGTAGAAAGTTATGTGGGGAGTACCGGTGGACGCATTGCAATCAAGAACGACATCCCCAGGTTTGGAGAAGCTCTCCACGAGCATCTGAAGCAAGACCGGGCTCTTCTTCTAGGCTCCTCTCCAAAGCCTCTCCCTAGTTTTCGAGGCCGTGTTCTCGTCTATCAAATTGTTTAGGACTTCTTCATTGACAAGGTTTGTCTCAAGTTTACTGAGGGTCCGATTCTTAACAATGGAAAACTCGAAGTACACCATGTTCTCTTTGAAAGACTACTTGATGTAGAGGAGTATCAAGAACCTTTTTGTCTACAACAAAAAACATATTATATGGATGGGAGGTAAGTATGGAAACAACTTGCAAATCATAAAACTTGACAATACAACCGACTAGCATGACAAGGGAAGACAACCAGCATCATCAAAACGATAAAAAACAGCAAGTAATCACCAGCATGACAATAGGAAGTCAATGCAAGCCGACAACAACACGAGGATGAACATGAGGAAAAGAACAACATAACACGAGGAAGACCATGATCAACAACACGAAGATGAAAGAGGGGCATGGAGACTAGCATGACGGTCGGTTTAGGACCTGCACCTTCACTGAGAGTGAAGATTTCAAGTTAAATATTTTTGTCTTGAGAGCACCTCCGTGCCGAGGTGCCTATTCTCCTAGGACTCTAAACTTGTGGAACTTAAGAAAATCTAATTTACACGAGATCATGCGCACCACGAACATGAAGATGATCACCAAGACAAGACCAGCATCATCAAGGTGGAGACGACCAACATCAAGAAGACGAAGAGGAAATGCGAGACGACACCAGCATGAAGAACGAGTTTAACTAGAATCAACAGCACGAGAATGGACGTGTGAGACTCCGTTTTGACATGATGCCGGAGGTTAACTTTAAAATCCGTCTAAAACAAAAAAATTAGTTAAGTAGTTATGAAAGTTTCCGCTAGGATACATCCTATAGTCGTCAGGAAAGAATAATGACGGACGGACTGGGTTGCGAACCCTAATTAAGCCAAAAGCTGTTGAAATCGGAGCCGGAGCAGTTACCGGAATTCCCGGGCAGGCAGTTATCCGGAACCGTCAGCCAGAACCGTCGCCATCAACTGTCATCATGACTCCGTACTAACAGCGGGACTACTTAAGGATGGGGTTCGGGGGGAAAACTCTTTCTTCTCCATTCCTTCTTTGCATGCAGGGTTTCGTATTCGGGCTTTCTTCTTCTCCCTCTTTCACTTTATCGCTCACGGTTTTCTAACCTCTGGCCATTAGGGTTTGAAGCTTAGACGGTTAGAACGGACGTGTGTCCGTTAGGGAGTGCTTTTGAGAGGACGGTACGTGCAGGGACTACCTTGAGAGACTGTGAGGATTTAGGAAGCTCTCATGAAGTCTGTGCCAATGGCCAAGAAGAAGAGGACGGATAGAGATGGGCGCGGCAAAAGAGACGAAGAGCCGGCCGTGGGGCTTCCACCTTTGGCCCGTGTCCTCCCGGACATCCCCGACAACCTAGACAAATTCAACCTCCTGAAGTCGAGCCTGAAGACTATGGGTTGCGAGGATTTGCTCGAAGTTCCCTAGGGCATGCGAGAGGAGGTCTACGTCCAGGAGCTTATCGGCACCCCGGACGAGAAGTACCAGGGGTTACTGAGAGCCCATCCAGAAAACTGGGGAGTTCCCGAATGGTCCCAGGCATACGACTTCCGGGGCGGACGCACCAATGTGGTGGAACGACGGGACGAATTCCTGGTAGACGAATTCACGAGCCCGGCGGACTCGAAGGAAGGCTACAACATGCAGGACCTTCGGCATCTGGACGCCCAGCTCGTGCTCGGGTTTTTAAACCCTATCTTCCATCCGGAAAAGCCGAAGCGGGTGGTGGCGAAGTGGGCCTGCACCTTCCTCGGGGCACTCCGGAAGAAGATAGTTGAGGATTGGGGAACGCTGATGACGGACATGATCAACCGTCTGGTAGCCAACCTCCAGAGGGTGAAGAAGACGGCAACACCCTTGGCTTCCTATGTGGTGCACCTCTATGCGCATGACTAGCAACTCACTGCGGCGGAAGTCCGGAAGTACGACATCGTCCTCAACTTCCAGAAGTACGGAGGGGACGAGTCTGAAGAGGAAGAATTCGGAGAGGGGGAGCCAGCTCCGAAAGCAGCCACCACCAGCACTCCGGAGGGCCGGAAGGCCCCAAAGAGACCTCGGGGGAAGGAAACCGAGACGGAGAGTCCGGGCATCCGTAGCTCCTCTGCATCGTCCGGAGAAGACGAGTCTGGGCCCTTAGAGGGGACTAGCGAGAGGAAGAGGATGGTGGCCCAAGACGACTCCAAAAGTCAGCTCAAGCTGATGGATGAGCTCACCCGCGACATTGACTGGAGGGTTGGTCTCCTTAAGGAGACCAACTATATGATCACCACCAGTGTGGAGCAGATCTTCCGGAGCCTGGGTGCGGAACGACTGGAGGACGCCATCTACAAGGTGGAGGAACTCCGGAGCCGTGAGGTGGGCACAAAGGCGTTGCACACCCAGATTGCATCTCTGTACAAGGCCAGCAATGAAATGGAGAAGAAGACGAAGCAGTACCTGGCGGAGGCAGCTGTGGCGGTGACGACCCGGAAACTGGCCGAAGAAAAGGCCAACGCTTCCGCAGCGGCCTTACTAGAGGTCCGGGCCTTCCTGGACATTCCAGTCGACGTGGTCAATCGGAGCCGGCTCTTCACCGAGTTGGTGGAGAAGAAAGAGAAGGTCACCCGGGCTAACATCATCCGATTTCTCCTTGACCAGGCGATTAAGATGAAAAGGACTTGGGAGCAAATGAAGCTGCTGGTCAATAACATTGTCGTCGAGTTTCCGGAAGAACCAATAGCACCTGGACCGGAAGGCACACCGACCACAACCCGAACAGCAGCCACTCCGGAACCACCGACCAAGACCACCCCTGTAGAGCCTAAATCCTAAAAATAGTTTTTTTCAGAAAATTAAGTGTAAAAATGGTTGTAGATATACGGAGAATTAAATAATTAATGATTAAGTTTATATTAAGTACTTAATTAATTGAAAAGTACCTCTTCATATCTAAGATAGAAGGATTAATGGAAAAAGGGTTGAACTTGCAACCTTGGGAAGGGTGTGCCCTTTCATATCTAGATATGAATAGATGTGAGGATTTAGTGGAATTAATCTCAATGGTTAATTATAGGCAAAACCGTTTTTCCAAGAGGTGTGCCTCTTGGGTTTGAGTAGAATGACTAGCTTGAATTTTTAGCATTCTTGGCCATTACCATAGAAATTCCTTGGAGGAAGGTTGGAGTGAGCCCTAGCTTAGGTGAAAAAGCTAGTAATTGAAGAAATCTCTTATGTTGTAAGAGTATTATGTGATGTGTGAAATTATTAATATATAATTATTATTGAATTTGCGTGTGTAGAGTCTTGTGTGTGACTTGAGTCATATGTATAATTACAATAATATTTGAACTTCATTGAATAAATTTAATATTGTGTTTTGTAAATGCAATTATATGCATGAGGTATTAATTGTGAATAAATTCCTATGCATAAATGCATTAATTATTTATTTAGATCTTCATTGTAAAAATTAGGAAACTATCCTAATTAATTATGTGACATGGAATTGTGTGTGTGTGTTGATGAATTAAATTTAATGTAATACATATGAGTGAAATATGAATACTTAATAATATTAAAACTTCAAGAGATAAAGTTAGGGAAGATCCTAACTATGTCAAAGTGACATTGTGAATATTAATGTAATAATTCTAAGTGTATGTAAGGCATTTAGAAATTAATTTGGAGTAAGAAACTTAATGCATCAATATGAGGAATGCATAAGTAATTGATGAAATACTTAAGTTCAGGTGTGGAAACTTAAGTATTAAGACATAAGACGGGAGTCTTGTGCATGTGTAAATAAGAAAACTTAAGTCTAGAGCAAAGAAGGACTTAAATATAAATGACAAGACTTAAGTCCAAAGTGATAGAACTTAAGTCTAGAGTAAAGAGGGACTTAAGTATAAGTGACAGGACTTAAGTCCAGAGTGAGAAAGAACTTAAGTATTAACAATAGGACTTAAGTCTGAGTGTTAGGACTTAAGTCTAGAGTGAGGGAAAACTTAAGTCTGAATGATAAAACTTAAGTCCAAGTTACAGAACTTAAGTCATGCAAGTGTAAGAGTGAAGATACTCTTTTTGCATTTCAGTGTTAAGGATTAATAGACAGGTTAGACTTAAGTCCGGATTTAGAGTAGAAATATTTAGAGGCTTAATCTAACTTGTGTGTTGTTCAAGACTAACACTTGTGATAAGTACGTGAGTACGTGAGTTGTGGGATGTACGTGAAAAGTGGAGCGAATTACACGAGGTAAGTTCGTGAATTCTAAATGGAATTAATTAAGGAATCAACCATGAGTGCAATGGATAGTATCCAAGAGCCGAAGATGGCAAAAGTATAGGAAACTAACAAACGCGCATATTCATAGTTAACTCAAGAGCAAGGCTCTTTAGAGGAGCAAGGCTCTACCTAAGCATTTAAATCCTTGGGATTAATACCTTAAGAGTGGAATGTTAAGTTTGATGTATTTTAAGGCTTAATTCCCTAAAAACGAGTGCATAAACTTAAGTATTTCAATGGAAAGATAGCTTTTTGACCTATAATTAAAGACAAACTACTTAACGGTTGACGCTAGACCATCCCGGGAAGAATTTAGAATCAAGGATAGACTTGTGTGAGTCTTGGGTGTTTTGCGAAGGTGAATTTTCCGAATTACAACCCCAGCTCCGGGAACCTCCGCGAATCCGGAGTCCCTGCACACTCCGCCACGGACGCCGACGGAGGGGATCGTACCCCCTAATCCGAGTACCAGCGAGATCCTGAAGACGCTTCCGGATCTCCTGTCGCCACCCACTATGCGGCTTTCAGATCCTCCGGCAGAAGGCGGCCTTCCAGCTCCTCCAAGGTCCGTGTCACAGAGTTTGGCACCCGGACCCAGGAGTCTGTCCGGAAGCTACAGGGACTTGGTCCAGGAGACCGAGTCAGCTTCTGCTGCGGGTGCCCCAGCACCTCCGCTTCAGGAAGGTTCTCCGGCACAGCCCCCTCCACCGCCGGACGCCAGTACTCCGGTGGTGGCTGTTCCTCCACCAGCCGGCCCGTCAAACAGGAAGACCACCCTTTCACCGGCGGCTTCAAAGAAGGCAAAGGGTAAGGCGCGCATTCCGGTGGAGATCTCCCCATCCCGCCGGAGTGGGAGAAATCGGGGCCCAGCAGCTCCCTCTTAGGACTAGTTAGAATATATGTTCTATTCTTTCTTTTCTCTGGGTTAGAGTCCGGATCAATAGCGACTATCGATGGGGCCCCAAGTGTACCCGGCTGCTGACCGGAATCAATAGCCAATTTTCGTAGTTAGAATAGAAATTCCGGAAGCCGGAACTGTTCCAAGATTTTAGGATCTGAGATCCGATTTGGGACTTTTCCGGATTTCTCGGATCTTTTAGATAAGATCTAGCGGATTTTCCGTAGGCATGGGTAGAAGGAAATCTGAATTTAGAGAATTTAGAGAGTACTTAGTAGAGTGGTTTTGGGCAAAACCTCTTATCTTGTATTCTCCCTTAGTAATACACACTAACTCTTTTGGACCAGTCTTGCTATCTCGTGCATATGGGTGGTGTGTTGACTTTTGTGGGTATCAGATCCATTCTTGTGGGTAGGGTTGTGTAAATGTATTTTCCGGTTGAGTGTTGTTGTAGTTTGCAGAGTGAGTATTCCTCCGGAATGCACTCAATCATCACAAAGTACTTCCAAAGTAAACCACTCCGGTTTCGTTCCCACAGAGACCTAATTATCCTTTCAAACTTATCCAAAACCTTTAAGTTATCGAGCACCTATGTTAGTTATTCTATTCCGTACGGGAACCGGATCCTTAAACCGTAACTGGTTTCCGGTACCTTTATCCGGAATGTACCGGAACAGGTTTCCGGGAAATTATGCACAGTGGTTTCCGGAAAAGATTTTCTGGTAAACCAGGTCGGTAGTTTGATTTACCTCTGTTTTCCCTCGGAGCAACTTCCGGAAGGTTTAAGCGAGTGACCGGAAGACCACTGATCCTATTTTGGGTAAGTGTCCGGATTCCCCACTGCCTTGTGACTTTGAGTGGCTAGACACCCACTGCCCGGATTTTATAGTGCCCAGACAATCACTCCCATCCTACTCTTCTAATCGGTGGTATGGTGTCGATTCTAAACTTAACTCTCACGACATCCGGAAGGCCTTTCGGATGCGGTCACACAGAGATAAGTCCGGACTACAACGACGTTTTGGTAGTACTCTTGTAGGACTCTGAAGATAGTGATATTGTTTTACTTGGGGAGGACTCCTTCTAGACTCATATAGCAGGGTTTTTCTATCGTGGGGGTAAACTCCGGTTTTTGGGACCGGAATCCGAGTTCACACGGGTTATTCCGTGCCCCAGAGACTACCAGGAACACCTCTGCAATATATCTCTTCCCCTCCTGGTTCTTCCGGACTCTGGAGGTGACCAGGAACACCTCTGCAATCTCCTCCAGTTATTCCGGACAATCCCCTACTGGAAATCTAAACCGGCTCACTCCTTAGTTTATCAAAACATCCTTCTCTTCACAAAAATCTACGTAAGACGTATTACAACAACGGACCTTGCTCCTTACAAGAGAACATCATATGTCGCTCAAAACTAGGTAGCAAATCTAGTGGTAGCTCCGAAATATATTCAAACATAAGGAAAACAAGATCCTGAGTTGAGAAAACTCATTCACCTAAGTACTGGAAAATCAACCGGATCCACGCACTACCTTATCTGCGAGAAATCCGGAGAATCTAACCTATAAAATCTTATCCCTAAAGGTCCGGGATTTCAAACCTGAGATCCGAAAATTATGGATCTCAGATCCAATTTTTCCGCTGGCCACGATTCTAAGTTTCCGGTTTGACAGACAGCTCGGTAGCCGGGTGCAATTTGGAGCTCCATCGTTAATCGCTGCGACAAGTCTGATGACCGGAACTAACTAACCTTCTACTAAAACTAACTACGGAGTCCTCTTGTTCCGTACACTCCGTCGCATCGGAGACGCTCCCACGGTCTGCTTCTTGCCACTTACCTTATCCGGAATGGGAGTCGGTATTGGACCACTTCCGGTGGCGGGAGCTTCAGAGTCAGGTTGATCGGCCTCAACTGCCACCTGCGTCGCCTTCTCTGCGGTGCCGAGGGAAGTTCCTTGTGTTGCCTTGGGACTGGTGACCGTACCCGGATGACCTCGAGAAAGGGGAGAGGTCGTCTTCCGTCGACCGGAAGTCGGTGGCGAAAGGGGGATCCGGAAGCTAGAAGGAGAATCCTGAAATAGTGCTGAAGGGAGTTGGGTCCCCCGGGCCATCTCCGGACTGTTGGGAGGCGCCCTGCCACTCTGTCCGGGTGGGGCTGTGTCCGGAGTGACCACCGTCTCCTCCATCGGTCCCTTACCCTTCCCGGAGGGTTCATGTGCCTGTTGTGAAGGTCCGGTTGCCTCCGGGGACGAGGTAAGATCGTTGGTGGGAGTTGGCTCCGTCAGCTTCTCCGGGATAACGATGTTGGCGGCGGTGTTCGCTAGTAACTGCATCTGCCCCCACGTCTTCTCCATCTTCCGGGCGTGGTCCAGAAGGAAACGGATGACCTGACCCCGGTTTGCTTCACCTCCCTTCTCCAGATACTCCGTGAAGAGAATGCTCCGGTTGATAGTGTCAACCGAGAAACTCAACGCTTCCCGTACCTCGCCAAGGGCTTGAGCTGATGCGGCTGCCTTCGCTTCCGCTGCCTTGCGAAATGCTTGGGCTTCTTCAAGCGCTGCATCTGATTTCGACAGGTCCTGCTGCATCCTCGACCGGGCTTGCAAAAGGGTCCGGTGCTGGGCTTCCATCTGCTCCAACCGGAAGTCAGCTTCCCCAAGGGTCTTCAACCGGGGCAGAATCTCCTCCAAATTTTTGAGGCGGAGTTCCCCCATGATGGCGTAAATCAAGGAGGTGCTGTCGTTCAGATGTTGGTTGATCCGGGAAGCTCTCCAGGCAACGTGCTGGAGCAGTTCCATAATGTCCTCCTTGTGCCTCCCGATGAGTGTCGGAATCTCCGGGGTCGGGCATCGCTCTGGACGCTTAAACGGCCCCGCTCCATCTTCTTCTTCACTTTCGGGAGCCGGGTCTAGATGGGCGGGTGGCGAGCGTATTGGTGGTGATTCCGGTTGGGTTGAGCGACTCCTTTTCCGGGTTTGAGGTGTTGGCGCCGGAGCCGTCTCCGTTTCTTCGTCTTCATCACCCTGCTCATCAGCCTCCACCCCTCCGTACCTCTGAATGGTCAGTAGGGCTTCGTATTTGTCGTGCTCTTCCGGTTTAAGCAGCTCATGATGGTGGTAGAGGTGAGTCAGGTACGCCGGAAGCGGCGATCCTGCCTTCCGGTTCCGGTGGAGATTCTTGATCAGTCGCTCCACCAAATCTTGTGTGAGCCGCCAAAACGGCTCCCGAGGATGAATGGACCGCACATCAATTGTGTTAGGTTCAACTAGTAGTTGAAGTGGGAAATCCAATAGGATTAACCCATGATTTTTGATCAACATGGCTAAATGGCCTTTCCGTTCACTAATTCCTTGAATAGGAGCCACTTCATGGCGACCACGGATTTTATTAAGTTAACCAAAAAAAATAAATAGGGAAGGAAATATTGAAGAGAAGACTAGAGAGGGAAAAAAGAAAGCAAAAGCAAAAACAATAGGAAAGGAAGAAAGTAAAGTGGTGGGGAAAACCACGGGGGAAAATTAGGTGAAGTAGAAAAAAAGAAGAAAGGGGTCCAAAAGAAGTGGGAACCGCCCTCACAATCACTTGGTAACTTAATCCTAACCCCAAGCAATGGGAATTCAATTTCGGTAGATTAAATTAGATCTAGCACCTTTGGACATTAGCTAATAGCTCACTTATTGAGATCATGCACACCCATGTGGCATGGAGTCAATGCTTAGAGTTAGATATTCCTTGGTTAGTGGGACACCCACTCTTGTTAAATGCAAGGGTGGCACGGAATTAGTAGATATAGGTTTAATAGGCTTTGTAAGAATGAAGCCATTAATGGAAGAAGGCCAAAGGCGGCGGGGAACTTCTTTGGGAACTCAAGGAGAACAATTGGCTGGGGGGTTACCCTTGGAGAGGTCGCATTCGGTTGAGGTGTGTGGGTAGGAAAAGAGAAACAGGGAGTGTAGAGAGGGGTGCGAGGAGAGAAACAGAGGACTGAGAGCCGGAAGCCCTGGCCACTGGAAGTGCGAATTAGGCGAAGAAGAGGACCAGCACACGAAGAAGAGGATCACGAAGAAGAGGACCAACACACGAAGAAGAGGACTCGCAGACAAAGAACAGGACCAGCACACGAAGAAGAGGACCAGCACAGGAAGAAGAGGATCACGAAGAAGGGGACCAACACACGAAGAAGAGGATCACGAAGAAGAGGACCAGCACACGAAGAAGAGGATCACGAAGAAGAGGACCGGCACACAAAGAAGAGGATCACGAAGAAGAGGACCAACACACGAAGAAGAGGACCAGCGCACGAAGAAGAGGATCACGAAGAAGAGGACCAGCACACGAAGAAGAGGATCACAAAGAAGAGGACCAGCACACATAGAAGAGGACCAGCACACGAAGAAGAGGATCACGAAGAAGAGGACCAGCACACGAAGAAGAGGATCACGAAGAAGAGGACCAGCACACGAAGAAGAGGATCACGAAGAAGAGGACCAGCACACGAAGAAGAGGATCACGAAGAAGGGGACCAGCTCACGAAGAAGAGGATCACGAAGAAGAGGACCAGCACACGAAGAAGAGGACCAGCACACGAAGAAGAGGACCAGCACACGAAGAAGAGGACCAGCATACAAAGAAGAGGATCACGAAGAAGAGGACCAGCACACGAAGAAGAGGATCACGAAGAAGGGGACCAGCTCACGAAGAAGAGGATCACGAAGAAGAGGACCAGCACACGAAGAAGAGGACCAGCACACGAAGAAGAGGACCAGCACACGAAGAAGAGGACCAGCATACAAAGAAGAGGATCACGAAGAAGGGGACCAGCACACGAAGAAGAGGATCACGAAGAAGAGGACCAACACACGAAGAGGAGGACCAACACACGAAGAAGAGGACCAGCACACGAAGAAGAGGACCAGCACACGAAGAAGAGGATCACGAAGAAGGGGACCAACACACGAAGAAGAGGATCACGAAGAAGAGGACCAGCACACAAAGAAGAGGATCACGAAGAAGAGGACCGGCACACAAAGAAGAGGATCACAAAGAAGAGGACCAGCACACGAAGAAGAGGATCACGAAGAAGGGGACCAACACACGAAGAAGAGGATCAGCACACGAAGAAGAGGACCAGCACACGAAGAAGAGGATCACGAAGAAGAGGACCGGCGAAGCTGAAGGAAGGAGGGTGAAATGAATCGGATCAGGGAGCCCCTCCCTTCCCCCGGCTAGTAGTCAATTCCTTGTGCTTAAAGAAACCCTAATTTTTCTATTCACACACGTCACGCGGAAGCGCTGTCAAAATTTCACTAGAATTAGGGTTACAGTCAACTCCACTTAATTAGGTGATTGCTCTATCAGGATAAGGGAACGCGTCTGGATGCTCATGAGTAGCTTAGTGTTAAGGTGAGGTTAATCATGTGAAGTATATAGGCGTGCATGTGAATGTTTGGCTACAATTTTTGAGTAAACATGTATGTTGAAGGTGCACTGCTGGTCGCTGGCTGCGAGATCGAGGGTCGAGTCAAATGAGTAATTGAAGGCTGCCATCATGTTAAGCATAAAAAACTAATAAGAATACACAAAACAAACGTAAAAAACGGAGTCATAATCACGAAGATAATGAAGAATTAAACTTTTAACATAAGAAAAGGAGCCTGTCTGCTGGTTGCTGCTGTCAGGGTCGTACTTGGGCCTGGAACTGGTGGTTAAGGTGCTCATCAAGTTCACAAGGCGAAATTGAACCTAATGGAGCTTTAAAACATTGGAAACGGAGCTTTGAGGCGGAATTTACGCTTGTCTAAAGGTTGGATTCAACCTAAGGCTGAATTCAGCCACCACATCACCAATTATTAACGAACCCTCTTAAGTGACCACGCCTTGGGGCACCATGCTCGTTTGAATGGTTAGAGTATGTTTGCACTAGGGGCTGCATCTCATATGTAGGGTCTTGTGTTCAAGGTAAGCCACCCATTAGGGGGCGGTTTATTTGGCTCACATCTTGCATGAGGGACCCCCAGTCAACGGTGATCTTCTCGCGCATAGCTCCTAAAAACGTCGCTGCCCACTTCAACACTAACCGCTTGGGTTTCTCCAGGTGAAAAATAGGGTTTAGAAACCCTACTACGATCTGAGCTCCTAGGTCGGTTAGGTCGGCGATGGAGTATCCCTCTTTCGAATCAGCCGGTCCCCGGAACTTGCCGTCCATGATCTCATCCTTCCGCTCCGTCACCTTGACGTCTCCATCAACGAAGCCGTAGGTCCGCTTCCACTCCGCCCGAGTCCACTTCTCCGGGTGTGAGCCAAATAAACGGCCGCTAAAGAATGGCTTATCTTGAACACAAGATCCTAATACGAGGGCCTAGTTCCTTGTGTAACCAATCCTCATCCCATTCATACACAACTTATACAAGCATGGTGACACATCTCATGTTCACTTAGGTTCCTTGTGGTGGATTAGTGAGGTGGTGACTTGATCCAGCCTTTTGATTGAACCCACCTTTGAACAAGTGTAACTTTTGTTCTAGGGCTCCGAATGCAACGTTTCCAACTCTTATGGGTTCAATTCAGCATTCCGAACTTGATTAGACCCTTAATGATCAGTTTCGGGCTTAGATGTGACTCTAGAACCAGTTGGCAGCAGACAAGCTTCCCTATTTTCTACAAACTTATAATCCTAATTATCTCCTTGACTCTAACTCCGATTCTTATGTTTGTTCTTTTGATTCTTATTAGTTTTTTGTGCTTAACATGAGGGCAGCATTCAATCAACCATGCGACTCAATCATGAACTCATAACCAACGACCAGCAGTGCACACTCAACATATAAGTTTATTCAAGATCGTGCACCACATTCCTACGCATATACCACATCCATTCACACAAGAATCCACTCCAGCCTTACTAAGAATGAGCCTCCAGCTGCGTTTACTTACTAATGGCGTTTTAATCGATTGTTTAGTTGAATATATAACAAATCCTAATTCTACCAAAAAATTGGCAGCGCTTCCGCGTGGATTTTGTATTTAGAAATTAGGTTTCACATCATACACAAGGAATTTAAGAGGTCCGAGGGAGAAGAAGGGCTCCCTGATTTAATTCGGTTCACCCTCCATCCTTAGCCTTCGAGCTGCTCACTCCAGCTCTCGTGACCTTGCTCCAGCTCGTGTGATCTTCTTCCTCTTGTTCGTCGTGCTTGCTCGCTCCAGCTCGTGTGATCTTCTTCCTCCTGTAGGCCGTGCTTGCTCACTCCAGCTCTTGTGATCTTCTTCCTCCTGTAGGTCGTGCTTGCTCACTCCAGCTCGTGTGATCTTCTTCCTTCTGTAGGCCGTGCTTGATCACTCCAGCTCGTGCGATCTTCTTCCTCCTGTTCGTCGTGCTTGCTCACTCCAGCTCGTGTGATCTTCTTTCTCCTGTTCGTCGTGTGATCTTGCTCCAACTCGTGTGATCTTCTTCCTCCTGTTCGTCGTGCTTGCTCACTCCAGCTCGTGTGATCTTCTTCCTCTTGTTCGGCGATCTTGCTTTAGCTCGTGTGATCTTCTTCCTCCTGTTCGTCGTGTGATCTTCCTCCAGCTCGTGTGATCTTCTTCCTCTTGTTCGTCGTGCTTGATCACTCCAGCTCGTGTGATCTTCTTTCTCCTGTTCGTCGTGTGATCTTGCTCCAGCTCGTGTGATCTTCTTCCTCCTGTTTGTCGTGCTTGCTCACTCCAGCTCGTGTGATCTTCTTCCTCTTGTTCGGCGATCTTGCTCCAGCTCGTGTGATCTTCCTCCTGTTCGTCGTGTGATCTTGCTCCAGCTCGTGTGATCTTCTTCCTCCTGTGATCTAACTTAATCTCGTTCACCAGTTCGGGGCCGGGCCGGCCGCCGGGGCTTCCGGCTCTCTCCCCACACAAATTCAGTCTCACCCCTGTTCTCTCTCTTCCTACTCCTCGCACACTAACCGAATGAGGCTTCTCCAGGGGGTAACCTCCCAACCTTTGCTCTCCTTGAGTTCCCAAAGAAGTTTCCTACCGCCTTTGGCCTTCTTCCATAGTTGGCTTCCTTCTTACAAAACCTATTAACCCTATGACTACTAATTCCGTGCCACCCTTGCATTTAACAAGAGTGGGTGTCCCTCCAACTAAGGAATATCTAAATCTAAACATTAACTCCATGCCACATGGGTGTGCATGATCTCAATAAGTGAGCTATTAGCTAATTTCCAAGGAGGCTAAATCTAATTTAATCTACCTAACTTGAATCCCCTTTGCTTGGGGTAATTCCTAATTTTACTTAGCGAGTGATGAGGGGGTTGTCCAAGCCTTTTCGACCTTTTCCACTATTTTTTTAAGGGCTTTTAAGCCTCTTCTTTTCTATTCTTCCCTTCACCATCATTTCTCTTCTTCTTCCATTTTTTTGGTTTTGTGATTTCTTCATCGTGACCAATTGCGATCCACGACTTGGTAGGAGGTAAATTCTTCTCCATCACTATTAATTTTAATTTTTTTCTATTGTTTTTTGTCTTTTCTGTCTTTTCTTCATTTTTTCCTTTCTATTTATTTTTTTGGCTAACTACCTAAATTCCGCGATTGCCAATAAGTGGTTCCTAGTTAAGGATTTCACGCATGGAAGGCTATTTAGCTATTTTGATCAAAAGACCACGAGCTAACCAATGGGATAATCCATTTTCACCCTTTATTAGCCTTAATGGACCCGATGTGAGGTCCATTCATCACCGTGAGCGGTTTTTCACCACCGTGACAATTGGGAGCATTCTTCACCGTGACGATTGGGAGCATTCCGGAGGAATACTATCTCTACGAACTGCAACACGATTTCTGGGGCCGCTGCCGGGGACCTATTTTCCTTTCCCCAGTATTCTTAGGACACTAATAGTTGTGGTAGTTCTATGGAATATATTTATTCCGATTAGACAATCCGTGAGATAAAAACGTATGAGTCAAAGTGCGCCCCGAAGTGAAGCAGTACGCCGATCAGCCCGGAAGAGATCCGCTGCGGGGCAGTCCGGAAGTCGATCTCTTACTCCACCAAGATCACGTAGTGGAACCGGATCTGAAACCAAAGAAACCACGGTGACCTTGTCTGTTGGGATGGCGTTGCCACGGCCTACGTTTCGCTTGAAGTACCGGAAGTTTAAAGGAGACGGACGGGAGGACGTAGTCGACTGGCTATGCGAATTCAATGCCACTGCCACAGCAAACCAAGAGGAGAACGCCACGAAACTCCGGTTGTTCCAAGGGCTCCTGAAGGGTGAGGCGTTGCAATGGTATCAAGACGTTCCGGAAGCGACCCGGGCCGACTGGAATCTGCTGACGGTGGCCTTTCTTTGTACATTCCGGGAGGTTGGTGGAGAAGCACGAACGCTGGGCAAGCTCAGCAAGATGAAGATGAAGACGAATGAATCCGTCCGGAGGTATGGTCAGAGAGTCCGGAGTCTTATTCAAAAACTAACCCCGGACATTGCACAAAGTGTACAAATCGAGTGGTACGTGGCAGGATTTCCAGAGAAGATGGATTTTCACGTGCGACAAGCTCGCCCTCAGTCCCTACAAGAAGCAATGGAGGCCGCCCAGAACTATGAGAACTCGAAGCAGTCCCTCCGTCAATCACGATCTAGATCGACCTCCGTTAGTTCCAAGCGGGGCAAGCAGATCCGGAAAAACCGGAGAAGCTCAAGTACCGGATCCGGATCCAGTAGCTCTAGCAGTACGGAGAGCCAGTCTAGTGAAGACGATGACTCCGAGGAACTCAGCCCTCCCCGGAGATCCTCCAGTACCAAGGGCCGGTCAGGAAGGAAGAAAGCCCAGATGGCTAAACGGGCAAAGGCAGTAGAAGGACGTCCGAACAAAGGTCCGATCCTTCTAGAGAGTTCCGGAAGCTCAGACTTGGAGATTCTCCAAAGAATAGCAGAATTGGAAAAAGGAGATGAAGACCCAATTCTTAACCCGGACATTACTGCAGAAGTCCGAGAAGAGCTGAACCGGAATCGAGATAAGACAAGACGAACGGTGAGGTTTCGGGAACCCCTTATTCTTGGGCAGCCGGAACTCAAAGTGAAGGTTGACGAGTACGATATCTTGCAAGATATCCAGGAGCAGAAGGCCAACATTACCATTGGCCAACTCCTGCATGATAATGCAAATCATCAGAAGCAGCTAAAGGCTGCTTTGGTCAGACCCCAGATTAGTACAGTCCGCCTTCCCACGGGGTAAACGCACACTACGGTTGTACGAATTTGTAGTCACGGCACAATTTCAGGGCCAGGTACAAGTTTGGACTCAATTTTAGGCTAGATTTTTTTATATTTTGGAGAAAATTTTTAGTTGGCATAGTTATACGTCTTGCATACATTGAAGAATAGAAATCAAAATAGTCATTGCATAAAATTAAACCCTTAAAATGAGTACAAACATAAAACGTTGGTACTGTCACGGTTTCAGGTTTCACATGTTTGTACTCATTATGATGGTTTTTAGTTATCATTTTTACATTTTAAATAGCTATATATGATCCTCTATTCTTTGGCTATCACGCCTTGCTATTTGTATAGATAAAATGATAGCCAATAAATAATAAATGTAACAAATGTGGCTTTTTTTTTGGGGATCCAAAACATGAGTTTAAAGTCTTTTTTTTCCATTTTTTTTTAAATTGGCGTTTAGGGACTATATTTCTAGGGCGGCCATTAAACGAATTTTGAAAATAAAAAAATCTTCCTCTTCATTTTCTGTATCGGAGATGTAGGTCTCCATATTGCCTTAGTTTTTCTAGAATTCTCATATATTCCTCTCTATAACGCTTTGTACTCAGTTTGTACAGTGCGTACTTGTTGTACTGTATGGACCAATCAGGGGAGCCCCTTTTGTCTTCCAATTTTGGATTTATCTGACATCTCCACGTTGTCAGCTGTTGCCTTTTCAGCAGGAATCTCTCTTGAATTACCAAAATTTGAAAGGCGGCAAAATTCTTTTGTCGCTTGCAAGTTATCCACACACAATGACGATGTCATCCTTCTCTGAGTACCTTCTCGAAATTTTGAAGCAACCTTCTTGGAGTTGCTCCGCTTTGGAGCTTGAATTGGGCGTGTCACAACAACCTTTGCAAGTGAGTTGGATTTAGGGTTTTGTTGTATTCTCTTTGAACAGTTCCTTATATGTGTCCATGTATATTTACTTGACAAAGCACATGATTCTGTTTCTAACTTATAGAGGTTTAGGTTTAGGTAGCTAGAGTCTTTTAAAAACCCTTTGCTAGTTGTACATGATGTACCAAAGTCTAGTATAGAACGTAGTATTCAAGACAAACTGTACTATTTGCGAAGTCCCTGATAAATTTGCGACGTGCAGAATTGCCCATCTTTTCTAATTTTGAAGCAAACTTCGTGCATTTGGAGCTTTAATTTGGAGTGTCAATACAACCTTCGCAGGTGAGTTGGATTTAGGGTATATTGTATGTTTCTTTTATGTGGTTTTTGAATGTTTTTTGTGTATGTTTACTTGACCAAGCATACTGTTTTATTTAAACTTATTGAAATTTAGGGTTTAGGTAGATAGAGTTTAATAAACCTAGATTGCTAATTGTACTCGACAAAATAAAGTCTAGTACAAAAAATACTGTCCAATACAAAGTGTACTAACTGCGGCGTGCTAAAGTACCCATCATCCCTTATTATCCATAATTTTTTGTCATTGTATTGCAGCCTCAACCATGGATTTTGCGTATGGGTCCGAATTTGAAGCAGACGATTGGTTGATTCAGAGCAGGACCTTCTCCAGAGAAGATGACCTTGCAAGGACTTCCTCTAGAGAAGATGACCCTTCCAGTTTCTTCTCTAGAGAAGATGAGCCTGTAAGTGACTATGACTACGATGACGATCTCCCTGGATCTCCGCTTGCTAGATCACACGAAGAAGGCCTTGCTAATCACAAGGTGAAGAAGAGTGCTTTGGAAAAGGAAGTTGAGAAGTTGACGTCTCTAAAGACCCATCTTCCTCCATGCGCCGTCACCGAAAAAGATTTTGAGACAAAATACGGGCTCCCCAACAAAGGAAAAAATCCACACAAGTTGCGACCTCCAATTGACATCCAGGACAAAGAGGTAACTGATGTTTTTGGGCCACCTAAGGGAAGGAAGGGGAGAGCTGGTTATAGTTACGGAGATTGTAAGGACCAAAAAGTCTTAACCCACATTAATGAGGTTTTTCCCTTGGTTTATTTGAGAGATCTGCCTAAGTCCAAGGTTATAGCTAAACAATTTGCTAGGGGGATTGTCATGGAGGTGAAAAAGAAGAAACTTGTGAGTTGGGCGGAGTTTGCTGCCGCCTCTAACAAAAACCAAAGAAGCAAATGGTTAAAGAAGGTGAAGATATCTTTGAGGGTTCTAGGACAACTCACAGGCAAAACGGAGGATGAACTCTTTCTGCATGAAGGGATTGATGAGTTGTTTCATGATCCTACTGTTAGGGCTTTTGTAGTTCCAAAAGTTCTGAACGTAGTGAAGGAAGAGGAGGTTCCTGTCCAACAGTGTAGCCCAGAAACTGATAAGAATTTATAAGACCTGTTGAAGTTGATCAAGTTCGTGGGATTGCAACTTCACGTTGTGACGATGGACTACATCTCTATCAACAAAAAGAAAGCTGATTTGTTGAATACTGTGTCCCATGAAGAAGGGATCCTCCGCCAAACTGAGGAAAAAATTGTCAGGATGCAAAAGATTCATTGTGTACGCAATGTACATGGTGTGCATGATGTACAAATTGGAGCAGATGAACAAAACCTATCTAAGAAGGAAGAGGCGTACCAAGAGATGCTCAATGATGCCAGGATGGATTACGAAGGTGCTGTGTTAGAGCTCAAGGGATGTAATGTACGGTACGAAGAGCTTCTAGCTAGACAAACTTGTTTGAGGAGGCAATTTGATGCTGTTGCTCCAACTTACTCATACGAAGAGAGGAGAAGATGGTACTGCAATGAGACCTACTCCCCATTGCTCCGTATTTGATTTGAAGGCAACATCAAAGTCTAACTCAATATTGATGCAGCCTTGTGCGCTTTGCTTCAACCATTTTCCTTTAAACAACATTGTAGTTAGTACTTGTGGGCATTTATATCATCCAACACCATATTTGTTATATTGGGAAATTTCCATGACCATGGAGAAATATGGTTGTTGAAGTATCAATAAATATAGACATTTGTAGGTGCAAAGCATAAAGACAATGTATCAAGAATACTGTATTTTTTACCATGGATGGACCAAAATAGCTTATTGTCCAAAAAAGTGGTAACGATAAAGGAAGCATATACTATTAATCCAAGCTTTATTCAAAACTCTATGAAAAAAAGTCACACACAACACTCATTTACCTCGACGCAACGCATCTTCCACGAGGTATATATTAATTTTATGCTAGTTGATCATACACATGATGATATAGATGCATTATTTGGACGTTGGAGTATGAAACTGAGGAAGGAGAGTTTTCCAACCATTCCTTTGCTCATGAGGTCGTTTATGAAAAATGAGAGTGTTCCCACAATCCCGCATCTCATCCAAGAGGTTCCTGACTTTAAGAAGTTCATTGGGGGTGTGATTGCGGACGGTGATGAAGCTTTGGAGGGTCATACAAAGGCTCATCAGTTCAAGTTTTATGTGGATTCAAGTGGTTGTCCGGTAATGAAGTATAAAATCCTTTGTCATGATGAGGATTGGCTTCCTAAGGGAGGAGAAGGTAGTGGCATCAAATTGTGGAAGGAGGATTGTGAAGGAAGATCTTTTTGGCCTCGCGGAGAACCTGATGCATTGAAGCCTTCTATGATGCGGCATCTCCTTGAGGTGGTGAAGGGACTTTCAAGATTCATCGATCACTGGGAGCAATCATCTCGGGAGTCTGTTGAAGCCCGATCGCGTTTTGAGCCACTTTCGTATTATTGGCGTGATGTTAGAGCTGCTCTGATTATTCCAATAGATACGCCGATATCATTGGTAGACGGCTTTTGGCCGACGACGCGAATTGCCCATGCCATTGAAGATGAGTTCTCAGCGGAGGGTGAGGTTCGTAAAGAGTACCGTGAAGATGAGCATTTTGTTGGCCAAAGGCGCGATCGTCCACCTCCTTCTTTTAGAGTTGGTCGTGATCTTTTTGCTGGCTATTTTGTTGCATTGCGTCCTTGTGATGGGGACGAGCGCCCATTTTGGATTGCTCAAGCAGTTTCAGATCCTAATTCTAACCCGGATATGCCAAACACCGTGCGTATCCAATTCTTCCGCCCTATATCGCGCGATCAGGATGTTATGAAGTTCTATAAAGATTGGGACACAGATTGCAACCTTCGTTGGACAATTGAAAAGGGGATAGCCATAACGTGGGAGAGTACCGATTCAATCTTGACAGCATGGAAACCTAGGTCTTCAAAGAGGGATGGAGGTCATGTGCAAGATTCAACTACAAAAATTCCGAAGGGGCAAGTAGCAATTATCAAGGCCTCCTTGGAAGCACTTGCTAGCTCCGAATCGTAATAGACTTAGATAAATGGATTTCCTTTTCCTAGATTTTAGATTCTGATGCGTAATATTTCATGTAGTATGGTTAGATCCATTGGTGCTGGGATTATAGATATTTGTATTTCATTAATTTACACTCTGTATGACTATAATATGTGATGCCAATGATTGCTATGAAATATTCTCTCCATTCTTTTTGTGTATCGGTGATAATTTGCAGTATGTTTTATTTTTTTTTATAATAACAATGTGGTAAATTGCTTCTAGTCTCGAAACCAATAATACCAGTAATTGCCTTCATGGTGAATGATAGAAAGTAAATGTTGGGTCGCACTTTAGCTCTAGTGGAGCTAAAGTGTGAGCAAATCTTCTTATTGACACTTTAGCTCTCCATTCTTTTTAGTTCAGTGTACTTAGTAATGGTGCGCACTTTAGGTCAAGTGGAGCTAAAGTGTGTGGAGTTTCCTTTTTGAGTTCATTGCACCTCTAAGTGATGGGGACACTTTAGTTCGAAAAGAGGTAGTGTGTGCAATTTTTTTCCCACTTCTGAGCACCATCATTTGAAACTCGTTATATATTTTTTTTGCCAATGTGTATTCCACAAGGAGAATTGAAATTCTTTTAAATCAAAAAGGGCTCATCAAAATGTGTTAAGCTAATTCTCTTACAAGTGGATATTTGTCCGTCATTTAGCTCACTTTTAGCTAAATTGGAGCATGGTGTTAATCCGGGTTAGTAGGATCGAGTGTGAATATTTAGCTATTCATATTCAATGAACACATGTGGTATAAAAGAAGTGTCAACTAATGTGTTCTTCTTTTCAATATTATAGTTAGATTGGTAATGTAATGTTATCCATAGTACTTATTTTTCTACGGGTTTTTGTAGAAAACATTACCTCCCAATTTAATGGAAACTCATATCCTTCCATATTGTAGAGTTTAGATGTGCACTTTAGCTCTTATTATCTACATGTGTTAATTTGGGAGTCACTAAATCTCCCAATATAACGAATATGGTGTTATCCCTGGTGCGCAGCTATTTGGTTTAGGATGGCTAGCACATGTGCAGATGTAAGTTGTGGCACATCAGTGCATCCGTCTTGGTTTTGTAGTTTCGGATTTGGACAACTGCCTACACCTCTTCAACAACTTGCAGAAACTTTAGATTTGGAGAAGGAACAACACAGTCTCCTAGCCAGCTTGACATTGAGTATATTGAACTCACATCCAGACATCGGTATGTTCTTTATCCTACTGCTCTTTACTTGTTTGAGATAGTTGAATGTTTACAAATGTTTTCTTTACACGATTTATATAAAGAGTACAAATTATACTAATATGGTATTTAACGTATGTTCCGTGTACATCATTTTTACAAAAGAATTAAAATGAGTCTACTGTGATGTGTATATTGTATATATTTATATGCAATTGTCTATTTTTGAGGCATAGAGAACTAATTGTCTTGTCTTACGTTAGTGCAGATCCTGAAAAGATTTATCAAGATCAAATGGCCCAATCTACAGTATGCACATGGACTCAAAGCGCAAATGAAACAGCTATTATGGACAATGTTGGTTTTGAGATTAGTTGTAGTGGGAGCCGTGGAACACAGAGCCTAGGAAATAATAGCACCGTTGGGAGTCAGGAACCCAAGGTTCAAGTTTCAAGGCACCCATTGCGAACACAATCACATTTGGATCTTCCATCTATAGACGAAGTAGACTCCCCTGACAAAATAAAGGAGGATCTTTGCGAAAGGACAAAAGTGGATGTTGGCAACAAAACAGAGGTGGATGTTGGCAACAAAACAGACCTGGATGTTGGCATGTTCAAGACAAATGCGGGTGTTGGCAATGATGGGATACCAACTACTATCGTAGAGGCTACTGAGGTTGACCCTTAGGAACCATCTATGAATCGTACTGTAGAAATGGAGCTTGAAGAACGTATACAGAAGTTAAGAGAAGAAGCTGCGGAGTTTGAAAGACTTCGGAAGTTGAGGCAAGAAGCTGCGGTATTAGAGCGCCTCAAAAAATTGAGAGCAGAAGCTGTTGAGTTGGAATTCAAAACTGAGGCATAAAAACAAATAGAGTTGTCCAAGGCAGTGATGAAGGTGCCACCCCCACCTCTTCTACCTCTGAATGATGCTAAATATCCACCAAAACGAAAGACTAGAAGTGAGATTGCCGCTGAAGCTAAGGAGGCAGAGGAAGCTAAGAAGAAAAACAAAAGATCCAAGAAGAATCGGCGTGGATAGGATACTTTTTGTGGTGCATGGAGTTTAGATGGTACGAAGTGGAATACTTTGTGTTGTTTGTCACATCTGTTGTGTAGATGGGGACATAGTGTTTCAGAAATCATGAACTTTCTATTTACTTAACTGCCGAGGCTTGCATATATTGATTTTATCACCTATATTGTGTCGCATGTATTGCCAGAAACATCCCATGTATTGCCGGAAATGTCCCATGTATTTCCAAGAAAAATTTGTCTTTGGTACAATTTGTACTATAGGTATAGTTTGTATCGCTCAAAATCAACTTGAAAGATGTCGTGGTAGTCTTTGCGGCGCTGGTGCCGAGACCCGG
Organism: Bryoerythrophyllum caledonicum; assembly: GCA_963971425.1. Classification (NCBI taxonomy): domain Eukaryota; kingdom Viridiplantae; phylum Streptophyta; class Bryopsida; order Pottiales; family Pottiaceae; genus Bryoerythrophyllum; species Bryoerythrophyllum caledonicum. The sequence continues at coordinate 30,824,629 of OZ020519.1, read as the reverse complement.
GCTTTATGCTACCCTTTTGAACCGGTCGTCGAATACTATTTTATTTTCTTTGGGCAATATTATTTCATTTTTTATTGTGAGCATATATATATTTATTATATAATTAAAACTGTTATACCCTATTTTACCATTTTCTCTAGTCCGCTTTGTAATAAATAATATTTTCCTAAGATTTTTTCTTTGAACTAATAAGACGACATTGATTTAAACACAAATTTGAGTTTATATATATATAAATTAGATTAAACTAAAATACTTTACAATAACTATAATTACGTAGAGATGTATATATACATATATACATATATATATATATATGAATGAATAATTAAACACTTTAAATTTTTGTATTTACAAAAAATAAATATTATACTATACTATTACATGCATATATATTCTAGAAATATGAAAAAAATGAACCATCAAGTATACAATTGTCAAAGACCATAGATTAGCCTAACCACATTAACACCAATCCAACATTTAATTATTTTAATAAAAGATTACCATTCGTCCTCCCATCAATCCGATATAGATTCTCCATACTTAGAAGATTTAAATCTTTTATTTTCAAACTTTATTTTCGAAACAAGTTGATTTAAGTAACAATTATAGACACAATCATAGTAATGACATAGTAAATCCTTGAACGTCACAAGGGAACGGTATACACATGACCGTATTTCACTTTATATAATGCAAAAATTGTATTATACCTTAACAAGATTTACACCTTATTATTGAAATTTCTTAAAATAACATCTTTTATTGGAGGTAAATTCCAACTTTGAATTTTATCAGGTTTGAATATTGTATTGTGTATGTAAGAAATTGTGCTTGTCACATTATAGTGGTAGCTCTTGATGTTTAGCGATTAAGGCAAAGTTGCCGTGTACCCCTTTTGAAACAAAGAGTCCGCTGAAAAAGAAATCGGGCACTAAAAACACACACGTATATATGTATATATATATATATATATTTATGTGTGTGTCTATACATATATGTATATATATAAATAAACATATATGTATATACAAATATATATACACATATATGAATATATGTATTTATACATATATGTCTATACGTATTTATACATATATGTCTATAAGTATTTATACATATATGTCTATAAGTATTTATACATATATGTCTATAAGTATTTATACATATATGTCTATAAGTATTTATACATATATGTCTATAAGTATTTATACATATATGTCTATAAGTATTTATACATATATGTCTATAAGTATTTATACATATATGTCTATAAGTATTTATACATATATGTCTATATGTATTTATACATATATGTCTATATGTATTTATACATATATGTCTATATGTATTTATACATATATGTCTATAAGTATTTATACATATATGTCTATATGTATTTATACATATATGTCTATATGTATTTATACATATATGTCTATATGTATTTATACATATATGTCTATATGTATTTATACATATATGTCTATATGTATTTATACATATATGTCTATATGTATTTATACATATATGTCTATATGTATTTATACATATATGTCTATATGTATTTATACATATATGTCTATATGTATTTATACATATATGTCTATATGTATTTATACATATATGTCTATATGTATTTATACATATATGTCTATATGTATTTATACATATATGTCTATATGTATTTATACATATATGTCTATATGTATTTATACATATATGTCTATATGTATTTATACATATATGTCTATATGTATTTATACATATATGTCTATATGTATTTATACATATATGTCTATATGTATTTATACATATATGTCTATATGTATTTATACATATATGTCTATATGTATTTATACATATATGTCTATATGTATTTATACATATATGTCTATATGTATTTATACATATATGTCTATATGTATTTATACATATATGTCTATATGTATTTATACATATAAATCTATCAGCATTTATACATATATGCCTCTATGTAATTATACATATATGCCTCTATGTATTAATACATATATGCCTCTATGTATTTATACATATATGCCTCTATGTATTTATACATATATGCCTCTATGTATTTATACATATATGCCTCTATGTATTAATACATATATGCCTCTATGTATTTATACATATATGCCTCTATGTATTTATACATATATGCCTCTATGCATTTATACATATATGCCTCTATTTATTTATACATATATGCCTCCATGTATTTATACATATATGCCTCTATTTATTTATACATATATGCCTCCATGTATTTATACATATATGTCTATAAGTATTTATACATATATGTCTATAAGTATTTATACATATATGTCTATAAGTATTTATACATATATGTCTATAAGTATTTATACATGTATGTCTATATGTACTTATACATATATGTCTATATGTATTTATACATATATGTCTATATGTATTTATACATATATGTCTATATGTATTTATACATATATGTCTATATGTATTTATACATATATGTCTATATGTATTTATACATATATGTCTATAAGTATTTATACATATATTTCTATATGTATTTATACATATATGTCTATATGTATTTATACATATATGTCTATATGTATTTATACATATATGTCTATATGTATTTATACATATATGTCTATTTGTATAGATACATATATGTCTATTTGTATAGATACATATATGTCTATCTGTATTTATACATATATGTGTATTTGTAATTATACATATTTGTCTTTGTGTATCTATACATATATGTCTTTGTATATTTATACATATATCTCTATGTGAATTTATACATTTATGAATATATGTATTTATACATATATATATATATATATATGTATATATATATCATACTTGTATGTATATATATATATATGATATCTATACAATCCAAACTTACATATATATATATATATACATATAAGTATGATATATATATATACATATACATATAAGTATGATATATATATATATATGTATAAATATACATATATATACATATATATATATATATGTATATGTATATACATATATGTATGTTATATATCATACTTGTATGCATACATGCATATATATATACTCTATAACAGTTATATATACATGTGATATGTGTATATGTATATACATATTTATATCATATATATATCTACTTTCCACTCCTAGTACTTTTAATAAGGCATTTGCACTATTCTACATATCACTCTTAGTGTAGTGTAGACTAAAAGCGAACCTGTATACTATTGGTGAACTAGGCAATTAGTGTCGTGACAAAAAATTACACTATATGCTAATTGCTATAGTATTTGCATATTCTCGTTAAGATTGTATGAAAAAAAAAAACACTCGTGCGCATTTAGCCTGTCAAGAGTAGTTCTAGAATATTGTGAGTAGATTTTGAGTATGAAAAGCGACTGAGATTTCTAGTACATTTAGGAATATCAACCATTTGGAAGAATTTTTTTGGAAAAATGAAGGTGTGGATATGGAATGAAGGTGAAATTGGAAAATTAGATTAAAAAATCAAATGGAGAAGAAAATATTGAGAAAAAATAGAACTTAGATATGGAAAAAAAATGGAATTGCATTATAAGGTCCAAACACTTGAAAAAGTAAACATTTGAAGAAGCCAACATTAGAAGAAAAGAAGACTTGAAAAAAATAAAAATTAGAAAGATATACATTACAAGAAAAATCAAATGAAAAGAAAATACTTGTAAAATGAACACTTGAAGATAAAAAACAGATGAAAGTTTAATGTATAGAAAAATGAAAATTTGAAGAAGTATATCTTTGAAGAATGAAACTTACGAAGATGTATATATTTGAAAAATAAACGGTTGACTTGGAAAGTAAAGGTAAAGAAAGGAAGGCTTTAGAAAAGTAAGGGTTCCAAAAAGTAAGGGTTAAAAAAAGAAGGATTTGAGAAAGTAAGGATTTCAAAAAGTAAGGGTTCAAAAGTAAGGGATCTAATAAGAAACGGTTTAAAAGAGAGGGATTGTAAAATTATGGGATAATAAAAAGTAAGGGTACCAAAAAGTAAGGGGTTGAAAAAGTAAGGATTTGGAAAGTAAGAGATTGCAAATCTAAAGGTTCAAGAAACTATTGAAAAGTATTGCTTTAGAAAAGTAAAGGTTCCAAAAAATATGGGTTAAGAAAAGGAAGGATTTGAGGAAGTAAGGTTCCAAAAAGTAAGGGTTCAAAAGTAAGGGATCCAATAAGAAACGGTTTAAAAGTGAGGGATTGAAAATTTATGGGATAATAAAAAGTAAGGGTTCCAAAAAGTAAGGGGTTGAAAAAGTAAGGTTTTGAAAAGTAAGAGATTGCAAATGTAAAGGTTCAAGAAACTATTGATTTGAAAAGAAAGGCTTTGAAAAAGTAAGGGTCCAAAAAAAGAAGGGTTTTTAAAAAGTAGGGGTTTGAAAAAAACTAGAAGTCAACAAGACTTCATTATGGCATGGCAACAATTAGGTGGTTTATTGGGGGTATCATTAATGGTGTTGGCGGCAACACTAATCGTCAACTTATTCACAAATAGAGTGCAAAGGTTAGTACACTATTGTGTCACTACACCAAAAGTGATATTTAGTGTACTAGAAAACTCTATTATTAGTATAAATAATTTACAAACTATAGATGAATTATTTTTTAAATGATGTAATTTAAAAACTGCAATAAAACGGTTTGACTAATGCGTTGCTAAGCAAGCGCCATCCGCTATCATAATACTAAAATCAGAAGCAAAGTCATAAAGTCAGAAAATTGGTGATGTCTCTAATTCAATATAAAGGCATGCATAAAAAATGTAATCAAGTATTTAAACCTTAACCCCTAAAGGACCAAGTGTAAATAATGGGCATTTAAAAAGTTTGGTCAGGTTCCTATGGTGTCAATTTCCAACATTCCTTTTTCAAAGCTTTCCTACAGAAAGGCATTACAGATATTTTAGTGGGAAAACATTTTTTTGCTAAATTGGGCATTTGAAGAAAAAGTTATACTAGGGATTAGAATTTCAAATGGGAAGAGCGGGCACCTTGGGCACCTCCAAAAACTTTTGCTAGGACACTATATTGTTCAAATGTGAGATTTTGAGTACTCTATTGAACGCATAGTACAAAATGAACCATTTGCTTGACTTCAAAAACTATAATCTTTCAATCCGTGTGGTCAAAATTTATGAAAATTTGAGAGTATATTACTCAATAAGTCTTAATTGCTCAGATCCTACGGTCTGAACTAAAAATCAAAGTTTTTGTTTCCTTCTTTGTTCATTGCACTAGAAACCAACAATTTTGAAGTGTTTTTGGTGTAAAATTGTCACGGTACTTTAGGGGTTAAATATAGGTGTACAAATTATTGATTAATTGAACACTTAAACTGACCATTCATTTCATCAGTCCATCATATGATTCAGTGAATAAGTACTCCATGACTAATTGATGTATGACCTATTTAATTAAATATTGGACATGCTTGTTTTTACCAATGATATGCCTAGTTCTTGAATGAGCCATTTAATTCGCTTAACTTTTCTTCCTTACATGACATTTCTTCTTCATTACATTGATATAAGACGTCATTTCCTAAATAAATTGATTACTACCCATGGCACCGGTTCACAAAATAAAGGATGTCACATTACACAAATGGATGACCGGTGGTACCCCGTTAACATTCAAAAGTGACCGGTGATAGGCTGTGGAAGGGAGATAACCGGTGATGAGAGGTCATGAAACCGGTGATAGGTGGTTGTGGAGACTTCTTCAAAGGGCGGGAAACTGTTTCAGCCGGTTGCCATTGTCTCGCACCTTGTGGATGATGAGAAGGTGGCGCCAACCACAGTTTGAGAGGTGTAGGAGGAGCGCATGCTTGTGCGGAAGGGGAGATCTAGAATGCTAGATCAAGGAGAATTTGGAGGCGACAAGTGTGGTAAGAATTGCAAACAAGATTGTCTCACCCAACATTTTGTTTTTTGTTAGGTAGAAGTGTGGTGCTTTCTAGCATAGTGTGTTAGAAACGTGAGTTGTTGTGAGGTGGAGCGCCGTGTGAGTGAGCACTAGTTTTGGTGCTTTCTAAAGTAGCCCTTCATTTTCAACTAGTTGCTTGTGCATCTAAGTCTGAGAGGGTATTGTTTGTTTGTAGTGCACATGATAGAGAACTGTTGACCCATTTGAAGCAAGTACCCGAACCTAGTGAATATGATGCTTACTAAATTGTAATGTGAGTGGGATTTTTGGATTTAGGTTTGAAAATTTCTTGTCGATGTTGTGTCGTTCTCTTCTGTGCTCCTAACTTGCACCATCTTAGAAGTATGTGAAGCTGTAATTTGTTGATTACGATCATTTTTGGGTTTGGATGACCGTTTTATTGTATTCGTAATGTGTACTGTTTGTACTAGTTTGTACAATATGTACCATTTGTAGTGATGTAACTGTTTAGTAGTTATTTTGAAATGCTCAACCTTGGCGGACATTGATATTTTGTGGTTCTTGATGTTGTCTGGTATACAATGTTGATCTTGTGTTGTAGTTGCACGAGTCAAAAATCAGGAGGTGGGAAATGGGCTGAAGAGGTGGAAAATGGGTTGAAGAGAAGACGTTGCCAGAGTTTTTGGCTTGATCCAACCACAAACAGGTTTTTGGCTTGATCCAACCTTCTCCAATTTTGTACTTTGTGTATTGTTTTATATTTTTCTACCATTTTCTACACTAATGTCTTGTAAGGGCGGTTTGTCATTTCCAAGGTTGAAATGGTTCGCTTCAGAGGAAGGGGCTCTAAGATGCTTTCGGGTAGGGGACGTACGTTGGAAGGAAGTGGCAGTGGGAGATTGATTACAACGCGAGGGATCACCCGAAATGTGATAGCTGCAAGGGAGGAATTGGAGCTCTTGGAAAAGACTGTGGATACTGAAGATGAGGAGCTGGACGATGAAGACGAGGAGCAAGATGGTGAAGACGAGGAACAAGATGATGAAGACGAGGAGCAAGATGATGAAGACAAGGAGCAAGATGATGAAGACGAGGGGCATGATGATGAAGACGAGGAGCAAGATGAGGCAGACGAGGAGCAAGACGATGGGCCCGAGGAGCAAGACCATGAAGACGAGGAGGAAGGAGAATCCATGGGGATAGAGGAAGTTGATGTGGAGTTGGGAAGGCTACCAGAACCACCTCCATGTCTCACGACGGACTTCTTCACCAAGCACTATGGATTCAAAGATGAGGGTGCGAATCCTAGTAAGCTAACCAAATGGAAGGGCCAACCATTTGACGATAGCAAGTGCGTAGCTTTCTTTGGTGAGCCGGTTGGAAGAGAAGGACGGAATGGATACAATTGGACGGCAGTGAAGCAGAGGAAGATCCGGCAGAGACTTGAAGAACTTCTTTCAGCTCTATACCAGAGGGCTGTAGTGCCACACCTCCTTCCTCAGAAGATGGCCCGAGCAATCGTTTTGGAGGAAGATGGAGAAGCGGTCAACTGGGCGGCGTATGGGGCTGCCACCAACAAGACACAACGGGAGACGCATAAGAGAAATTTTGTGCGGCTTCAGAAGTTGAAGGAAACTTCGACAGCGGTGGCCCGTACAGAGTGGAGAAAGATCCACGTGGATCCAAAGGAGCTCCACTCAGAGGTGTGCGAAGGTGGAGGGAGCTCCTTTGGTGGACGAATTATAGATGGGGAGGAGTGCCACAACAGGTTATCCATTAACTTACCATCTACTTAAGTGTCTAGCCTATTTGTTAAGTGTTGAGCCTCACATGTAGATTTTGATGTTATTTATTTTATTGCATGTTTTAGATTGCACAATGCGTACTATGAATGATAATTTTTATATGGTTGCCCAACTAGCTAGTATTTGAGTTGGGTCATTGTACAACTGCTATTTGTTTTGTTTTTAAATACTTCAAAATGGATTATTGTATTAATCTGAACAAAATTGTGGTATATGTACAGTTTCCTCCATGACTGTACTCATAGGTATGTGGATTGCCACAGGTATGAATACCTTGGGAGAGTTCTTGAGATGGAGAAATTGGAGTTGGAGGCTGCGGTGGATCTTGAGCGCCAAGTTGCATCAGCAAAAGACTCACAGAGGACCGAATGTGAGAATGAAACGGGAGTTTTATCTTGCATGAAGTCAAAACAAAAGGATTATGAAAAGAAGGCACAAGAGCTACAGAGTCCTTCAGATGTGGCAGCAAAGAAGAATGCTTTGGAGGAATTAATGGAGGGCACAAGTGTGGCATTGGAACGGTTGCAAAGAGATGGAGTCATCTTACAAAAGGATCTAGAGCATCACAGCGACCAAGTTGCAAGGAAGCGGTTGGAAGTTGGAGCTCTTGAAGTTGAGCATGCCCAACTTGGGCGTGCTCGAAGTGGCTTTCACTTGAGGCCTATGCCCATGGTATACACACCATCAAACGAACCGTGTACTTCACATGGTTCCCTTGATATTACAGATTGCGTGCTTTGTGGCTTTCCATTCCCCCACTATGAGATTGTGATCTCTAGTTGCAAGCATCTATACCATCCATGGTGTTCGATGGTGAACTTTTCACAGTCGAACAAGTGTTGTGCTCGTGGTTGCTCCATGGTTCAACCGACTGCTTGGACCGCAAGTTTTGGATGGATGGGTGCGCCGGGTTGGGGGCAAGGACAAAGTGAAGGCAAGGATTTTCTGAGTATGATGTTGGAAATGGCTCCATCTATCGCTACATGTGTAGCATCTCGCAGTGACGCTGCTCGAGCTCCAAAGCTCTATTCACCCACACCAGGTGATGTGCTCTTCCCTATTTGTACAAATTGCTTGAAGTTGTACTACGGTGAATGTATCTATACATTGTTTTACAACAATTTCTTTCAAGCTGGATTTGTTTGTACTTGTATTCAAGTGGATTTGTATATTATGTATTTGGTTTGGACTTATGGTATTGAGAGGTCTAACCATTTGTACTGTTTTGTGCTTGTTTGTACTTGTATGCTTTTAGATCTTAGTTTTGTAGGACTTACAACTGAAGTTGGACATTGGTTCGATTTGTTTGTACTTATATTCAACTGGATATGTATGTTTGTTATTGGGTTTGGACTTGTGGTACTGACAGCATATACTGTTTTTATATCACCGTTAAAGTTTGTACATGTATACTTATATCGATGTGTTTTTAGGACTTAGAATTTTGATTGTACATAGGTTCGTGTTTAGTTGCACTTTACTGTACTGTTTGGTACTACTAATTATCACTGACTTCACCTTTTTGTACTGGTGTGTACAAATGTGTACTAAGGTGTATTGTTTTGTACTAAGGTGTATTGTTTTGTACTAATGTTTATTGTTTTGTACTAATGTGTATTATTTTGTACTAATGTGTACTGTTTTGTACTAATGTGTACTGTTTTGTACTAATGTGTACTGTTTTGTACTAATGTGTACTGTTTTGTACTAATGTGTACTGTTTTGTACTAATGTGTATTGTTTTGTACAAATTTGTTTGTAGTCTGTAATTGTATTTGTATTGTTAATGTATTTTGGTTTCGACTTATGATACCAGAAGCTCTAACATTGTTGTGCATTATTGTAGTAACCAATATTGGCGAATTGAACATGGGGGTAGAAGAAGAGTCTCAACCTCTACTCAAAACTGCAAATGAAGGTCCCACAATTAGTAATGAAGATCCTACACAAGTCACTATATCAACGTTGTAAGTACATCCATGCTCCGATAATCATATAGCTTGTTATGTTTTATTTTCTTAGTTCATTCTCATTCATGCATGTTTTGTACATTACCACAAGGTTTATACATTATGTACTGGATTAAACCATTATTTTATATAGGCCTATGCTTGTACAATATATGCTTGAAGAGCCTGAGCATGTGGACCTAGGTAGCAATGTAGACCCCATTTGCCTGAGTGTATTGACTTAATGAAGTATTACTCATATGATATTGGGTTTAGGTTGCCTTTGGAGCCAGCAATGCCGGTGGAGTCAGTGGCTCCGGTGGAGTCGGTGGCGCTTGTGGAGATAGTGGAAGTTGTGGAGCAGGTGCAGAATCAAGGCAATTCAGACACTCCGGCTGGATCAAGTCACCAGAGGAGATCAAAAAGACCAAGGCCACAAAAAAACATAGAAGCCACCGCAAGTGAAGAAGACCAAGAGAAGAAACATGGGAAGAAAAAGACAAAGAAGAAGACCCATCCACGACCCAAAGTGAGAACTTAATTTTTTTTAATTCACTTTGTGGGATTACAATCGGCAGCTAGTTCAAGTTTGCAATGGCTTTCTATTTCCTTGGAAAAGTCAATGCCACCATTATATATCTTTGAATTGTTAAAGAGACTTTTTTACTAATATAGATTTTTTCTATGATCTACAAAGCTAACATGTTTATGAGGTTGTATTTCTAATTCATTTTTGTCCATAGGCACAACTATGGTTTGATACAATGGACTTATCCAAGGGACTCGAAGTTGTTCCAGTGTCCATGTGCCTGGATAGCTTGAAGGTCCATGAATTACAAGAATTTACTTACATTAACCGCTCCAGGATGTCTGATTTTGCATCCCACCTATCTAAAGTCATAGTGGATTCCCCACAGTTTTGCCGTGATTGCCAAAGCAATTGTCTTGGACAAGGCTGCAATTGTGGAGTACGCACAATCAAACAATCACCTTATACTACCCAAGGTCGACTCCGAAGTATCCTTCACCAAACTGTAAGTGTGAAATATATTTTCCGTCTTGTACCTTCTTGTACAATTTGTATTGCGCTTACCACTATGTACAATGTTGGTACATCCTATACGATTTTTTCAATTTCATCATGGTTTTGGCAGGAATTGATGGAGGAGGTTTTGTTTTGCGATGGAGAGTGGTGCATGGAGCAAGACGTTGGTGGTTGTCCTGGTCACATGAACAGAATTTTTTTGCACGAATGCAATGACGCATGCAAGTGTTTGCTCTCTTGTGGAAATCGGGTGGTCCAAAGTGGAGGGCGTATCCCCATACAAGTGTATTGGTCCGGAGTGAAGGGATGGGGACTTAGATCTAAGAAATTTATCAATAAGGGGACTTTTGTGTTTGAGTATGTGGGGAAGATTGTGACTGATGCAGAGTTGCAGCATCGTAGGGCCTTGGGGAGACTTGGGAAGTCAGAGGCGTACACTATGGCGCTCAATGCCACTTGGAAACCGGAGGAGGACTATTCAAACAATGTTGGATTTTGCATTGACGCCACTAATTTCTCCAATGTTACAAGGTTTTTGAATCATAGGTATTTCCTTCCAACATCAAAATGTATGAAGACAATTTTACTTTGAGATTTATTTGGAAAATTGTGATTTGTATTAATCAAAATTGTGTGTGCATGTATTTTTTACAGATGTGAAGATGCAAACCTTATAGATGTTCCAGTGACGATTGACAACAGTGACATACGATTGTTCCACGTAGCCTTTTTTGCACGAGTCAATATTCCGGCTTGGGAGGAATTGACCTGGGATTATGGCTGTTGCTTTGATAGATCACAAGTTAACGAGATAGATGCAATATTTCCTTTCCATTGTCAATGTGGTAGCACTCGCTGCCGGGACAGTAAAATTGACGATTCAGCCATTCAACTCACACTTGACATTTTTTGATCTTGAGTGAAATGATTCTACATGTTCTATTTTCTACATGTAGAATCATTTCAACCGGAACTCTAAAACATTGAACAACTTCCATAATTATATCACATTCTTATTATGTTATTGTTATATTGTTTTAATTCAAAATCAAGGTATTATATGTATGACATTTGTATCCGGTATAATGCTTGAACCAAATTATAAAAATTACATAGAAGGTAGGATATTTCTAAACTAATGAATATACATAAACCGGGATACTTAGAAACCATCAATGTTTCATGACCTTTAGGATGACCACTAAATGCAATCTAAAAAATGAAATAATTAGCAAATAAACATGTGCAAAAAAAATACTTAACTATTACAGTCTAAACCATCAAAACGTCATGACTGCTGTGGTGACCGCCAACTGCAAAGAAAATAAACTAATCAGCAAAAAAAATGTGTAAAAGATGTACTCACAAGATTTGGTGATGATTATATCTAATGCTTTAAACAATATAGAATTTAGTACCTCTAAGGATTTGAGTTTCTTTAGATGTACTAACCTAGCAACAATTAATCAAAACACTCCCAATAGTTTGAGTATGGCTGTAGACATTCTCTTTAGTCACTAGCAAAATCCAGAAAATGCTCATCCTAAACCCAGTCCAATGCAAGAGAAACTATAATATCATAGAAGAAACAACAAGATTTGTGTACAATCATCGCAATTAATACAAACTAGCTAGTACAACTAGTACAACTAAAACAATAGTACTATCTGGTACAAATAAAAAATGCTAAAAATAAAAGTCCAAGAGTAAATATAATACGCAATTGTTTCCAACATGTACAACCACAGTACACTAAGTACAAATTGGTACAAACGGTACAAATAATGAAGTTGATGCCTAGTACAAACATATCATCATTCCACAAAGACAAGTATAACCTTTACAATTAGTACAAACAAAACAAAAAAAAATTGGCTAGAAGTACAAAATCTAAAACACCAAAATTTGCATACTTTGTACTTGGTTTTCATAGTAGATTTGTAACAAACTAGTACAAACAATACAAATAGTATACTTGACTTGGAGTACAAACATATGATCACCCCACATTGTACCTTACATTTGTTTTTACACAGTACAAACTCTTCTAACAAACACTCCAAACAACATTCATACTTTCATGAGTACAAATCAATATTCCCAACTATGAATCACATAAATTTGGGTACACAATGTTGGTACAAACAAACTTATACGAAGTAGAGCAACTTACCACAAAATTATTTTCTAGTTCATACAATCTCCAAGTGATAGAATATTTAGTTGTACTCCTGCCATAGAACACGTAATAAATATCCTAGACATAATAGTAATCTGTGTACACACTAGAAAAAAATAGTGGTAATGGATAAAATTATTTGTAACAATTGACCACCTTTCCAAAAAAATTGTGATAGTATTTCTCTCCAAATCAACCTTGTTGCTAAGTAAAACATTCCAATACTAAATGGCTTATAAATCTTTTTCCAAAACTAATAAGTTGCTTGAAGTTCTTCACTAAACTAAATGAAAGGAAAACATCAAGAAACCCAAAAAGAAATGAAGAATGCAGATAGAACTTACCCTTTTCTGCAGTGTGTATTGAAATGAACTTAAAAGGCACTACTGTTGCTCCCATCTTGAAATCTGTATGTAAAATCCATTGTAAGATAGAGCACATACAAGCTACATATTGATTTTACAAATTTGAAGTTCAAAATGGTACATATTGTACAGTACTCATACCAACCATAAGTCCTTCGAAAGACAAACCTTCACGTCCTCTGATTAGCTGATTCACATGTGGTGGTAGGAGATTGGTGAAGGATTTCTGCATCTTCTAACACAACGTGCCCGAACAATGCCTCACTGCTCCTAATGGCTTGACTAGGAGAGCTGTCTATAGTATTACAAAGTCCTAGATAGAAGGCACTATTGCCACACTAAGATTCAGCGGTTTCAGAAACATACCCATCAGTTGTTGTATTCGCAGATACAGGACGAGCGATGCACAATGGGAAGTAAGAAGTGATGAGTTTCTGTACAAGTCTAGAGTTTTCGAATGGAAGGTAAGACATTGCTACAGATACAGATTGAGCGGTGCACAATAGGAAGTAGGAAGTGATGAGTTTCTAAACAAATCTAGAGTTTTGAAACGGAAGGTAAGACATTGCGAAAGAACGCAAACTGGAACAAAAACACATGCATTGCAAGAAAAAGAAGAAAAAGAATCTCCTCACACTACTTAGAGGTATCTCAACAATGACTAAGGTCTGAAAGTAGTGATTGACAAACAAGGCATCTAGGTTCTTGCGAAAAGCTGATCCAGCAGGGATTGTGATACCCGCTTATATCCCTTTGATACACTCATGATACCCCACAAAACCCCCTTATATCCCGTATACTACCATGATACCCTATAATATACTTGTCATAGCCGTGACATATACATGTACTATGTGGTGACATAGTGCGCATCACATTCCGTTACATGATACCCCGGGTTGCAAAGGTATATAGTATATAAAGTCAAGGTATTAAGGTCAAAGTATTAAAAAATTTAATAACATTTAAGAGCATGCTATATATAAGTAAAAGAATAAAATCTTCCAAACATATAGAAACTTGTTAGTGAAAGTATGAAAGTAAAAGAATTAAATCATACAAAAGCATGGAAAGTTGTTAGTAAAAGTACCAAAGTAAAAGAATCAAATTTTCCAAATACATGGATAAGTTTTGCCTAACAAAAAGTAAGAGTTTATTAATATCACATATCAATACAATGGAAACATAGATGGAACAACATTGCAAAGTGAAGAATCAAAGTCCAAAGGGCTAAGACCTTTTTTATGTCCTTATAAATGTATTTTGAAACCTCTACGTAATACTAATTATGTGAATATTTTAAAAAATAGACGTGCGCACATGAATATAAAAGGAAAAAGAACATTTTCTTATGAATATTACAAGGTGAAGTAGTGAAAAGGGTAAAAAGTGAGCTTGGAAAAAATACTAACATGGGATAAATATTTTTCTATGTTTCAATTGTTAAATATATATGTATAGACCTTTACATACATTACAAATAATGTAATGAATTTTAGTGTATTCCTTATACTCATACTTTAATTAAGTAAAGATGATTGCTTAATAAATAAAATAGAAATTGACCTTAGATTTAATTCTTTTAATATGATGTTTGAACTATTAGGTTTCTATGCTTTGAGAAGAATTAATTACTTTTCTCTGATAATTTTACTTTAGCACTTTCTCTTGTGTCATGTTAAGTTATGTTACAATTATAGATACAATTACAAGGACAGGCATGGTTGAGTGAAGTTACCATACCTCGTTGGAAACAATACGATTCCGATGGTAAGTAAAAAATTAAATAAAAAGCTTCATAAATATTACACGTTGTAAAGTATTTTAGTGTATACAATGTGTTTGGAATTTCAAAAAGGAAATGAGGATGGAACAATAGTGTACAAAGTCAAGAAACAAAGTTCAAAGTGCTAAAACATGCTTTATATACTACTTAATATATTTTCGAAGCTCTAAATAATTTTAATTATTGTAATGTATTTTTTTAATAGATGAACTTATATAAATATAAAAGAAAAAAATAACAACATATTTATAATATTACAAAGTGAAGTAGAGAAAAGGGTATAAAGAATAATATGGGGTATGACATTTTTATGTACTGTTAAATATCTATGCTCCCAAAAAAAAACTGCAAAATGCAATAGACAAAAATATCAAAAGGCCTTATTGGGGAAAATCACCAAAAACCACACGATTTGAGTAGCGTGGGATGACGGGACATGTACGGGTCGAAGACCAGGTCAGATGGGTAGTTGAAAGCCCGGCACAAGCGCCACGAGGGGCTGCCACGACAACTTTCAAGTCCACCTTGATTCAGGTAATGAAGCCGACTTGACCAAGTCACCCAAAGGCTCTCTTGGTCATTTGGAAACACTAGATATTGTCCTCTCCTATATACGACCCCATTTCCAAACGGACAGTCGATATGGGATAATGGAACAAGTCCAAACCTACCATGTTTTGAATGGTACAAACCGTATCACTTGTACAAGATGTACGATCAATATAATAGTGGTACAAACTATATAGTGAAATTCATGCTATACGATACAACCAATACCTGAAGCAATACATGCTAAGTTAATCAATTAGTAAAGAAAATGTTCATGAATCATGAAACATTGTGTCATCCTAATTCTCATCCTCTCTTAATCTGTCTAATCTAGCCCAAATGGTAGCAATGCTGTCTTGACTCAAGCTATAAGTAACTTCTCCACCTTTGCGTCTACCCACTTTTGGAATCATAGCAAATTTACAATGCACAATAAGATGGGCATCAATATGCGCAGGTTGAGAGTTGCCGAGATACACATAGCCATTGTTCCACTTTTGGTAGTAAGTACCTCGTACAACAAAATCTCCAATTTCATAATTTGGGCCCCATGGGCATGTGAATGCCGAAGTGACTTGGTGCTTTGGCAAGGAGCATTGGAGAATATAAAATTCAACTCCTTCGGCGTTTCCTTCCATAGCAGGGACAACGAAGTTGTCACCGGGGTGAATGAGGTCAGCAATTTCTTCACCCTCCAGAGCCTCCTCTTCAAAGATATCTTCTGCTTGATCCACGCAATCAAGCATAACCTCTCGTACTTCACTAAGGTTATATGGTTTCAATTTCACCAAGTCCCAACCCTCTACATGAGATTTGTTAACACAGTTAGTGCAATCAACGTCAAAGCAATAAGCACAAAAACATGATAATTTTCGAACAAACAACAAGGTTGGATCAGCAACAGAAAACGAGTACAGTGAATGAAGAGCCTGAGAGCCTTTTACTGTCTCGCAGTCAAAACTGCGTTCCCTCATGCAATCTTTGGGAATTTCCCAAAAATACCTACGCACTTCTTTGATCCCTGTCTTCTCAAAATTTGTATCCACTTGTCCTCTCATTGTCTCATTGAGAAAACAAACTGCGTCGTGCGCATTTTGCATCCTTCTCCATGTGTCATGTAGTTGAGATTGCCGTAAAGCACGCTTGACAACAGCACCTGCACCATCCCACTCCCCCTTTCCATGGCCATTGCCAAAAAAATTCCAATTCATGGTGCAACCATTGGTGAGGCCAGGATACCTTGCAACAAAGTATAGGGCTCGAGCACCTTTGAATTGGCTTGCACATCCATCGGACCATACAACATGGTGTTTGGGGCGAATCCCTGCTAAATACAAAAACAGATTAATGACCACAACATATATAATAGTTGTTTAATTCAGTACATATCGTACAATTTGTGTGTTTTAAAAGAATTAGGTACAATCTCGTATATATAATACATTTCAGTTCATATTGTATAGTTTAGTACATACTGTTTATTCATTCGTACATGTTACACTGTATACTCCACGGAAAAGAAATAAAGAACATAGTTAACATACCTTGCGACTGTAGCCATTGCCAGTGCTGCATCAAACAATGCTGAACAAAGAGAGAATCATGCTTCTCATCATCTGATATATAAAAATGAGAATCCTTTACAGTTTCTCCATTTCCATTTATTATATAAGTAATATGCACTAGAATAGTAATTTGAGTTGAACACCAATACATGCTTTGTATTTGGTTTTGAATCTCAAAAGTGTAGTTCTCGGCATAATCAATATGTGATAAAATCATGCCTTCACCCATGCATTGCATTGACCGCTTGCAATGGTCATCCTGCCACCTTGCAATGAAGTTATGCCTGACAAATTCGGATAATTTGGACTTCAAGTATTCAAAAAACACTATGGTAGAAGTCTCCTTGTATGCTTCTATAATCCTCTTCCGTGGCTTTCCCTCCTGAGTGAGTCCAATAACTTCATTCTCAAAACACTTCCATGTAACAAGTGTTGATGTGGAAGATTCTTCAGGACAAACTGCCAACTTCAAAATACCGCAATCTCTGCATGTACCCATAACACATGATAGTGCATGCCACTCCGCATTCTCTGGTTATGAACAAACAATTTCTTGCCAAAGCGATGTTGTTCCACCATATGTCTTCAAGTGGGCTTGACAATTTGCACCTTCTATCAGAGTATGACAAACTTCACAGAGACACTTACAATTATTAAGAAAGTGGAGTCCTTTCCTTGTATCTCGAATCCTATTGAACCCTTCTCTAAGCATGTCAATCTCAACATGGTAGCGATAGCAACATACATTCCTTTCATTACAGGCTCTAACAAAATATGGCTTCAATTTTTCAAATGCTCTCATTTTGATTACAACATCAGGATGCGCTTCCACAAATCTGTTATAGAATGCCGTCTGCATACAAGTGTAGAAACTATAAGAAGATATCAAACTATGAAAAATATTGATACAAATGGCATAAAACTGAAACATAATGTACTGAAAGGTAAAAAAAAAAATACATCATACACTAAACTGTACATAATATAGTCGAAAGAAGATATAATGCAACGAACTTTTAATTATAAGATTTGGCACAATATGAAAACCATACAGAATGTACTAAAGGATGGAAAATATACATACCTGGGTTTCAAGCAAGTAGTGGGTGCAGTGTTTTTCGTATGTCTTCCGACTTATCCACTTTTGAACGATCTCCTTCCTGTTGGGACTCACGCGAGTTTCTTCAATCCACCATTTTACAACGATGTCTCTAATTTCTTCAGACATACCTGGCCTCTTCTTTTGACTTGCCAACACAAAAGGCCTGTTGCCCAAACGCATACTCTTGCGTTGTGATGCTACCCTTAAGTTATATGGATTCACCTTTAAAATCCTAGACAAAGCTTTTATGTTTTTTACATCTGAAGATACAGCTGCATCTAGAAGAACAACCTTCCTAGCAAGCTTGTCTGCTGATTGAACACCCTTAACGGCCTCCAACTCTTTTTGATAGTTCTCCAAAAATTGAAATTGAACCATTGCATCTTGTTTACAAGGGTAATAGTTTGGAAGGAATGACCTGATGCGCTCATCCTCCAAAAAACACTCCATGATCTTCAGTCTTGAAGATGCGGTAGGACAAGCTTGCATCTTAGTCGTGAAAAAATTCACGATCTCGGATACCACATGACATACTTCGCGTGAAGACAACTCACTACCTTCTTCTCCATTTTCAGAGGTAGTGGCAAGCAATCTTGCTTCTTCTTCTCTCTCCTGCAGTTGCCTACGTTTCTGTTGTCTATCTGCTTCCCCATCTCTCAGACTATCTCTAGTTGCAACGTACTCCTCAGCCCTTACACGAGGACCCTTCCTTTTTGATCCCGCACGTTTATCTACAACACGATTATTTCCCATTGCCCTTAACGTTGACAACCATATACTCTAAAAAGCAATGAAATACTACCCTAAAACCGCTGTCAACACTTCACCTCAAACCGCCATCAATCTCATCTACATTGCCATCATCTCTATAAAATTCATCCCCTAAATCCACTTACAATCAGTAACATGTGAAGCACAGTGCCCTAAACGTCCAGCACATTGCCTTCATCTCTAAACAAGTCGACGTCTCCACAACCCTAGACCCAAAATCAAGGTGGCTGAAGCACTAAATCTACGAAGAGCATACATTCTGTATCAACATTGATCAACTGTACAAAGAATGTACAAACAGTAAGAAGAGAGTACATTTTTGGCAATAATCATGTGAACAAAAAAGAGATGTCAACTGTCAGAAGATACGACAAACACACCATGTGCACGATGTACAGGCTTTTCCAAATATACACAGATTCGCCGGCATATTTGGGATCCAAAATTTCATACTAGTTGTACTCGTTGTACTGTTTGTACTGGAGAACCAAAAACGGCCAGGGGGTCGACCGTAGTGTGCGTTCACCCCACGGTGGCAGTTAACTTTGCAGAGATGGAAGACTTTGGAGCCCCGGAGATATGCGTGGAAATCGACGGATGTACCATCCGGAACGTTCCAGTAGATAGAGGATCCGGAGTCAACCTACTCCTGGAGAATACTGCAGCTGACCTAGGTTACACCGTCTTCGAATCTACCAACCAAACGCTACGGATGGCAGATCAGTCAAGAGTAGTTCCGGTTGGAAAGCTGTCCGGAATCCCAACTAGGATTTCCGGAATAACCTACCGCTTGAACTACCTTGTCATCCGGGTGGAGGAGGGACGACCCTTCCTCATGCTCCTGGGGCGACCATGGCTCTACTTAGCCGGAGTAAAGGTCAATTGGGCACAAAAGGCCTTTTGCTTTGGAGACCCGGCGGTAGTCCTGTCGTGGCGACTGGAGAAGCATCAAGACAAGACAAGTGGCTCGAACGGGTATACCACGGACTGGACGGATCTGGAATCCTCAGACTCGGTACAGGTATACCAAGTTCAGGCATTCCGGGAGATTACGGAGGAAGATCTTGGCTTTACGGAACCAATTCCGGAACAAGGTACGTTACACTCTCCGGAGGAGGTTTCGGGTTCTCCAGTGGATCCATCGGATGACCGATTATTGTACCACAAATTTTTCGTTTTTTTTTGTTAGGTACATATAGGTATTAAAATTAGGTAAGATAGCTAGGCTAGAAGATTATTCCCAACCGGGATTAATCTTTAAGTAAGATTAGGATAGGAGGAATATGGGGCTTTTATAAAAGCCTTAATAGTAGCAAGGAGGGACCTAGAGCTATGACTTAGACTCTAGCCTAAAAATAGTCCCTCGGGCCCCAAACCCGCAAGAAGACCAAGAGGCAAGGAATGCCATCATCCGGGCCAACCCGCACGAACCCGAATCTGGCCCGGAAGATGGACACCACCCGAATCTGGCCCGGAAGAAGGAAGGAGACCGAATCTGGCCCGGAAGATGGTCACCACCCGAATCTGGCCCGGGAGGTGAGAAGAAGCGGGACGAGAAGGGACCAAGAAGGTTCCAACGGTGTGGACCACCGCGCATAAAGGCCAGCTCGACGAAGATGATCATAACAACAGCCGGCAAGGGAGATTCACCGAGTGGGTGAGCACGAGGCTCCGAGCCAGCTAGCGAGTGAGATCCAGCAAGTGGGTGAACACGCGAGGCTCCTGGCCAGCTAGCGAGTGAGTACCCGCAAGTGAGTGAGCACCGGTCCAGCGAGACGGTGAGCATCAGGTTCTAGTGAGAGAGAGCCGAGCCAGCAAGGAGCACAGTCGTGAAAGAGAAAAAGGCTCCGAACCAGCATACACAAGAGGCTCCGAACCAGCATACACACGAGGGCTCCGGGCCAGCATACACAAGAGGCTCCAAACCAACATACACACGAGTAGGACGAAGCCAGAGTAGGGCAAAGGAGCAGCCAGCGGACGCAAAGAGCACGAGGAGGATCATCACAAGACGAGGTTGGCGTAGCTTGAAGGAGACGTGAAGAGCACCTCCGCTTATGTCCACTACACGGCCAAGGTACGAAACTCTCAACCGGTTGAACCAGTTTGTGAGCACGGCCAGGCCAGACCGATAGGAACACCACAGCGAGAAAAGGAGGGAGCCAGCGGTCCAAACAAGGCATCCAGGCCGCTTGTGCACTCCAGCTCGTGGTGGCATCCTGGCCGCTTGTGCACTCCAGCTCGTGGTGGCATCCGGGCCAGCTTGTGCACTCCAGCTCGTGGTGGCATCCGGGCCAGCTCGTGCACTCCAGCTCGTGGTGGCATCTGGGCCAGCTTGAGCACTCCAGCTCGTGGTGGCATCCGGGCCAGCTTGTGCACTCCAGCTCGTGGTGGCATCCGGGCCAGCTTGTGCACTCTAGCTCGTGGTAGCTCCAGGCTGCTTGTGCACTCCAGCTCGTGGTAGCATCCGGGCCAGCTTGTGCACTCCAGCTTGTGGTGGCATCCGGGCCAGCTTGTGCACTCCAGCTCGTGGTAGCTCCAGGCCGCTTGTGCACTCCAGCTCGAGGTAGCATCCGGGCCAGCTTGTGCACTCCAGCTCGTGGTGGCATCTGGGCCAACTTGTGCACTCCAGCTCGTGGTGGCATCCGGGCCAGCTTGTGCACTTCAGTTCGTGAGCATCCGGGCCAGCTTGTGCACTCCAGCTCGTGGTGGCATCCGGGCCAGCTTGTGCACTCCAGCTCGTGGTAGCTTCGGGCCAGTTTGTGCACTCCAGTTCGTGAGCATCCGGGCCAGCTTGTGCACTCCAGTTCGTGAGCATCTGGGCCAGCTTCTGCACTCCAGCTCGTGGTGGCTCCAGGCTGCTTGTGCACTCCAGACCGTGAGCATCCGGGCCCGCTTGTGCACTCCAGTTTGTGAGCATGTGGGCCAGCTTCTGCACTCCAGCTCGTGGTGGCTCCAGGCTGCTTGTGCACTCCAGATCGTGAGCATCCGGGCCCGCTTGTGCACTCCAGTTCGTGAGCATCCGGGCCAGCTTGTGCACTCCAGCTCGTGGTGGCATCCGGGCCAGCTTGTGCACTCCAGCTCGTGGTAGCTCCAGGCCAGCTTGTGCACTCCAGCTCGTGGTAGCTCCAGGCCAGCTTGTGCACTCCAGCTCGTGGTAGCTCCAGACCTGCTTGTGCACTCCAGCTTGTGGTGGCATTCGGGCCAGCTTGTGCACTCCCGTTCGTGATTATCCGGGCCAGCTTAAAGGAGAGCATCAGGCGAGGATCAAGCCCCCCCCCGAATCAAATGGCCTCCAACTTGGTGCCATCAGGGAAGAAGGACATTACACCAGTCATACCCAAAGATATCCTTGAGCTCACCGAGGTCAAAGAGGATCTCTTTCGCAAGGGATGTCTTTCTCTAATGGAGTTCTGTTGGAGTTTTTGGGTGAAATCAACCGTAGAGGAGATGAGGCAAGATCCTTTACCCGAGCCCAATGGAGATAGCATTCGGGCTTGTCCGAATAGATGGACCATGGGGAGGTGGCAAGAGGTGTATGGCTATCCACGACAAGGGGCGGGATGGACAAGTACGAAGAAGGAGGAGTATGCCAAGGGGAGGTTCGGCAACAAAGACGCCAAGAATGGTTACGCGGTACAAGATTGCACGGACCCCCGCGCCAGGAGGATCTTCGCATTCCTCGTACCAATCCTACACCCCGAGAAACCTACCCGAGTGACGGTTACTCTCGCGAACACCGTGTATGGCTCCTACCTTGGCGAGAGAGTGGTGAATTGGGCCATGTAGGATCCGGGCCATGTAGGATCCGGGCCATATAGAATCTGGGCCATGTAGGATCCGGGCCATGTACCATCCGGGCCATGTATAATCCGAGCCATGTACGATCCGGGCCATGTGGAATCCGGGCCATGTACGATCCGGGCCATGTGGAATCCGGGCCATGTAGGATCCGAGCCATGTAGGATCCGCGCCATGTACGATCCGGGCCATGTACAATCCGGGCCATGTAGGATCCGGGCCATGTAGGATCCGGGCCATGTAGGATCCGGGCCATATAGGATCCGGGCCATGTAGGATCCGGGCCATGTACCATCCGGGCCATGTATAATCCGAGCCATGTACAATCTGGGTCATGTGAAGTACCTGGATGGGGAGGTTGGTGTATTTAACGCTCACCCTTGTAATCTAAACCTTTCTCTCTTTTCTTTTGACGTATATATTGTATAGTTGACGTTATATAGATCATGGTTTGTTGTTAGTCGTTGTAGTTCTCGGTGACTCTTAGTGGGAACGATTACCTTAAGGGTATCTTTGTGTTAAGATGTGAATACTTGCCAACGGGTACTACGACACCAATCCTTGGGAGAGTCAAGCATGGAATTTTCGGCTGAATGGATCCGAAAACAGATCGCAAAAGGCTCACTTCCAACAGTTCCTTCCGGATCCTCCACAACGTTTCTTTCTTGGGCTGAATTCCGATCCGGACCATCATCAGGCGAGATCAATCATATCAAGACCGTGGTATCTCCGGACGATTATGAATCAGTCAAGGTGACGGAGACTAAGAGCTTCTTCTTAGGGAAGCAACTCTCTCCGGAAGAACAAGAGGAGTATATCAAACTACTCATTGAGTATGACGACGTATTCGCCTGGACACCGGCCGATCTTATTGGAATTCCCCCGGAGTTAGGAGAGCATCACATCGACTTGATTGACGGAGCTATTCCCAGCCGGCAACGCCAATACTGGCTGAACCCCAAGTATTCGATGATGGTGAAGGAGGAGCTAGATAAACTCTTGGAGGCCGGTTTCATCTATCCGGTTAACAATTCGGAGTGGGTGTCGCCCATCGTGGTTGTACCTAAGAAGACTGGTCCGGACGGTAAAGTAAAGATCCGAGTGAGTCAAGATTTCCGGAGGCTCAATGCGGCAACCAAGAAGGACCACTTCCCTCTGCCTTTCATCGACATGGTCTTGGATCACGTGGCCGGACAAGAGTGCTTCAGTTTCTTAGACGGGTTCTCCGGATACAATCAGGTTCCCATCCGGAAAGAAGATCAGTTGAAAACAACGTTCACCACGGATTGGAGAACGTATGCATTCAATCGAATGCCGTTCGGACTTTGCAATGCGCCTGCGACATTTCAGCGCCTTGAGAGCCAAATAAACCGCCGCTAAAGGGTGGCTTATCTTGAAAACAAGATCCTAATACGAGGGCCTAGTTCCTTGTGTAACCAATCCTCAGCCCATTCATACAAAACTTATACAAGCATGGTGACACATCTCATGTTCACTTAGGTCCCTTGTGGTTGATTAGTGAAGTGGTGACTTGATCCAGCCTTTTGATTGAACCCACCTTTGAACAAGTGTAACTTTTGTTCTAGGGCTCCGAATGCAACGTTTTGATCGGCGAACATTTTGGGGAAGTGAAAGCCCGCGAAGCACCACCATATTGTCGCCAGGTACCTCATCGCAATCCTCATCGTCTGCATCATCGCCCGATGATGAGAAGTTCTCCGCCGCATTTTCCAAGACTGGTGCCACGTACTCCTCAATCTCCGAGGCCAAGTTTCGTAATTGTAGCTCGGCTCCAGTAGTTGATGCGGCGTTCACAAGTCGTTTTACTCGGATATTCTTCCTTTTGTCTGTTACTCCATCCATGTTTTTGGAGCGGTTGCCTTTGGCCCCAATGACTCTCTCCGAGGTTCCACTTCGCCAAGGTCCCGTGAAGAAAGGGAGAGTACCATTGTTCTCGCCCCACCGTGTCCCTAAATGGCTGCTCATAGTAGAGGACCCAACCCCCGCGGAGGGAAGTTGTGGGGTTAGTATTGCACGCTCCACACCACCATTTGGGCCGAGTGCGCTACGGTGGACGGGTGGCCGAACTATTGTTGAAGAGGTCTTTTTCTTTACACGTAAAAGAGTTCTTCCGATCGATGCGGTACTTTGATCACGGGGCCGCCGAAACAAATCTTGTAGTGGCATGTCTTCCTCTGAGTCCGGTTCTATTGCTTGAGGCAAAACTAGAGAGCTTCTCACAACTTCAATGGACCCCGCGGTGGCCATTGGCTCATGGGATTCATTATTGTTTCCACCACTGCTCACTTCGTTTCCATCGTGAGGAAATGTATCGTTTGCTGGAATGCCAATGCCATGACCGTCGAGTTCAGGGCCATCGCCACTAGAAGGGCCTGAGGCGCTAGAGCCGTTTGAGTTGGGAGACTGATTCTCCGAGATGTTGTCATCTCCATCAAGATTGCCCCCCAATGCCGACCCATCTTCGTCTGCCCTAGCTTCTTGGGCACGGTCTTCACCCGATAATTCTACTATGGTATGGACTGCCGCTCCGTCGACATCATCAAACACAAAAGGATCCACTGGGTCACCGTGGACGTTGTGAAAATGGTCATGTAGTGCATCTCCACCGTGCTCGTTGTTTGCAGAGTTGTCCCTAGGTGGGCTATGATTAGACACAGGGTTGTTGTCACCGGCAAGGTCTTCCCATTCGCCGCCCATCCAGTTATAACCCTCATCATCCGACTCCAAACCCTCGTCCTCTGTGTGTGTAGGAAGTCCCCCATCTGGATCAGACTCCTCCGAATGCACATTCTCCTCATACCATCGAATCGGGTCTGGACGAGCACGTTCTCGGAGCAATCGACTATTCGTGTAGATGTAAACCAAATCTTCCGCTTTCTGCACTCTCAAGCGATTTCGGCTCTTACTATGCACGAACGAATACATGCTCCAATTACGCTCACATGACGAGGCCAAGCAGGTTTGTGTTAGTATACGCTTCGCAATGATAGGCAATGATTGCCCGCCCACGCGGTTCCACCATTGGTGAGGCAAGAGGTTGCTGTTTTCATTTTCCCCAGCTTCCTCCGGTGAATATGGCACTATAAGAAAACCCTGTTTTTTCTGATGTCTAAATTAGACATCTTGAAGATTTTTGGATGTCTTCGTGTCTTAGATGATGTCTTAGAGGACATCCCGATGTCTTGGATGTCTAATAAGATCAGTTGGAATTGGCGAGGCATGGAGACGGGGATGTCTGCCAGATGTTCGTCGAGACGTCAGAGTTTTTTAGATGTCTTACGAAACATCTCCGATGACATCAAATTGCCACGCTGGCAAGGGATTTTGGTCCAACGAGGTCAAAACGTGTAAAAGTTACTGGTATGCGAGGTAAAAAGCATTTCTACTGTTCTAAAAGTAGCTTAATGGCAGCGGTTTTCAAGAGTGAAAAAAAAAGACATCACACTTTTCAAAAGTGTTTATTTTTTTCCTATTAAAATTTTTATTTTGTAACATGGCAATATTGGAAATATTAAATTCAGAATATTCTCACTGATTTGTCATTGGTCCAGTTTTTGAATAATATAAAAATATAATTTTATATTTTAGTAAAAATATAATAAGTAATTTTTTAATATATTTAAGTAAATTATGATATTAAAATAATGTATTTAAATAAAAATATTATTCTTTATTAATATAAAATTATTAAAATAATTAAATAATATTATATAAATAATTAAATATCAATAAAATATTATTGGTGACAAAAAATAGATTTTCAAAGTATAAGTAATTTCATTGATATTTAATCCTCAAAATACACATGGACATACATGAAAAAGGTAATTTACAGCGCTTTATCTACATGGCAAGAAAAACTCCACGTCGGACGACTTGACAAGTCATACTACATCTAGGCGGATGTCTCTGTGGACATCCGGCTTACTGTGACTACAGTAACGCATAAACCTCACCGTAGACATCCACTGGGATGTCCGTAAAAATGTCCTGCACGACATCCTACTATACGTCCTTTACCCCAAAGCGGCAGTACCAACTTCTTCTGTTACTACTCATCCTGCATTTCACCATCACTGTCTGAATTTGTTGTGGCTGTAATATAGGACCCTCCAGTCGGCGCCGGTCTCTGAATAGGCTCTATCTCCAAGATCTGCGGTTGTAAGCCTTGGAAGTTCGCGTCGTCACCAATTGCGATTCCATTCGCCACAGGTTGCCGATGATGTAATGTTGTACGCCGACCGCGGACGTCTGTTCGGCAGATGATCTTCCATCCGCGTCTTGTTGGGTCATCGGAGAAAAAAACTTGTTGACAGTGCAAGGGGAATGCAAATGAATCCGGATGCACTCTATTGTCCATGTGGTTGAAGTTTGCCATGCTGAATCCGTACTTGTCACGCTCAATACTCGGCACTCGCACGTCCGGTGAGGCTCTTACCCATTCGCATAGCAAAACCGTGGTGCAGTGATTACGGTAATCCAACTCCACTATCTCCTGGATATATCCCACATGCTCTGCGGTATGCTCAATGGGCCTCCCATTGCGAATCCCCCAACGCAACTGTTGTGTATAAGTGGCCACTACACATGAGTCTCGAGTAACAAGGCCCGCCTCCGACGTCCGCACCCGCAAATGCATCCCGAATGCATTCATATGCCGATGAGAGGTTGCGAACCGCTCCGGAGGACAGGAATACTGTACGACGTCCTCGTCAAGACGATCACCGGCCGCTTCTGCTTGCAGCACTCGTGCCTTTAGCCAATCTGCAAAGCATGGCAGATCCCTCAGCTCGGGGGGGTACGTCACAGGTCTAGAGGATCGATGACGTCTTGACTGTACTCGAAATGCTTCTCGCTCTTCCCATCGGCGTCCCTTCGCAATGATGTATTCCCTGTGCACCACTCCCACCTCTGTTATTAGACTATTCAATTCCATGCTTAACACACACAACACATGTGTCAACTGCTGAAATGTCCTCGAAGATGTCTGTATAGACATCCTAGCGTCCGTGCTAACAACGCCTACTACATCTACATTGACGTTTGCAAGACATTTCTAAGGACTCATGAATGTTAGAAGGGATGTCCTACTAGACATCTTCCTTGACATCCACGTCTATCAGACTTCGATTCGATCATTCATGTTACCAAGGCCCATTTCTACAGGTGCCAACCACAGGGACGGCCTGACATGCCCAAGTACTGGTACAGGAACTCACTCTCGCAAAGGTTCCAAGCACGCTGCGTTGTCGATGACGAATGCATGTGCGTAGCCCCGTACCTCATCAGACATTCGGCGCTTTGTCGTTTCATTGCGCCTCAAGATCTCATCATTCATGGTAGCATCTTCGTTTGCGTCCCATACTCGGAAATTTGTTGCTCTATGGCGTTTCATGTACTCTGTACAGAATCCAAGTGTTTCGTCGAGACGGTACCCTTCTGCTATGCTCCCTTCGGGATGTGCGTACGTCCTTACGTAATCTTTGAGCGTCTTCATGTATCTCTCGATTGGATACATCCATCTACAGTGGACCGGTCCACATATGAAGAGTTGTTCCACAAGATGTACAGGAAGATGCGCCATCACGTTTAAGAACGTCGGTGGGAATTCCTTCTCCAACACGCATGTTGCCATTACCACATCGTGCATGAGACTATCGCGGGAGTCTTTTCGTACCTCCTTCTCGCATATGCGCTGGAAAACCCTGCACATTTTGATGATCGCAACCCGCACCTCTTCGCCAAAGATGTTGCGAATGGCCACCACAAGTATCTGCAACCCCCCATACAATCATCATGTGCAAGTAAGAAACTACTGATCCTCTGACATTGAGTTATGCGTGCCTGTAAGAACGGATTGCCAGTTCCATCTACCTCAAAAGAGGTGTACAAAAACATCAACCGTGTCTGCATGGACATAAGGATGTCCTTCTAGACATCCTTCTAGACATGCGGACGTTTGAAATGATGTCTCAAAGTGATGCGGGTTCCTACTATATTCAGTTCTTTTTAGCACCTCAACTCTTCTATGTACTTTAGTTTTTTCAGAACTCATTTCCAATTCAACTTCGTACCTGTTGCATAAGGACATGGTAGTCGTGCGTCTTCATATATTGTAGTTTCCCGTCCTACAACCGCTTGTGAATTGCCCCCACGTACTTTGTTGGAGTTCGCATACTTGAAACTATATGAACGAACTGTTGTTTCTCCTCTGGCTTCAGAATGTATGGGGCCTGCGGCATGTAGTACTCATGACCTCGATAACGTGGGGGCTGCAACCAAATCTCCTCACGTATGTTCAAGTCCTGCAGATCTTGGCGACTTCCAGGGCTGTCGTTCATTCCAAACAACGTCTTCAGAATGTTCTTGCATAGATTTTTTTCACAGTGCATGACATCCAAGATGTGTCGAACCTTCAGATGCTGTTACATAATAACCATTCATGTGATTAGATCCATATTCCTCGTGCTCAATATGCCGTGATTGTGCGGTTCACTGTCGTCCACGTCTAGCTGTTGTAATTGATGTCTACGAAGACGTCTACGAAGACATCTGTCAAGTCTCAGAAGACATCCGTGCGGAGTACCGTGACGATTATATGCCCGTAAAGTGCGAACGACAGCTGTTACAACAGAAGATGAACGACTTGTTTACCTGCCAGTACGGTAGCTCGAAGAATGCACTGAGACGCTTGACTCCCGTGCTGTGAACAGGGTCACCGGGAGCCCCTTCCCGCCCACCAAGATCCAAGTATGATTGCCGCCATGCAGCGTACTGGATAACGTCTAACCCTGAGACGGTTGGTGGCGCCGTTCGAGTCTCACGGTGGCCATTGAACCTAGTGTACCTCCGATATGGATGCTGACAACCGAGATATCGACGTATTCCCCCATACACTATCTTCGAGCCTCTTGCCGTACGGTCAGGGCGCAGATCCCCAGTCTTCGCCATACGAGCATCCGTTTGTGGGCCACAGCAAGGACAACCTTTATACCCCTTATATGATAGACCAGAGATCAGGCCGTACGCCGGGAAATCCGAAATAGTCCACATGAGCAACCCGCGTAGGTTGAAGCGTCGAGACCCCACGGGTTGGCTGAAATCCTGTGCTGGTACACCTCGCCAAAGTTGCTGTAGCTCGTTCAACAATGGGCGCAGGTCTACATCAATGTTTGTCGCCGTGGGCGACCGCTTCCTCGAAATCAATATGCACAATGATATGAAGAACTTCTTCGTAACAAACCACGGCTCCAAGTTATAAATCAATACCAGCACTGGCCACGTCGACCAGTTTGTGTTGCTCAACTTGAAGGGATTTACACCGTCAAGTGCTAAAGCAAGTCGCATGTTTCGGTCCTCACGTCCGAAGATGTCAAACGCAGCGTCCGTGTTGATGTGCTTCCACGCGGGACTGTCAACTACAGATCGCATAACTCCATCGTCACTAACATGTTTTTTGTAACCGGTCAACATGCTTGCAATCTCTGGCGATCTCCACATTCGTTGAAGCCGCGGAATGAGAGGGAAGTGTCTTATCACCTTTGCTGGGATGGAAGTTGTGCCCTCCAACCATCTAGACTTCGAACACTGTGGGCATGTCACCAACTCTGCATGATCATTCTCATACAATACACAGCCATCTGGACAAGCATGGATGTTGTTGTAGTCCAACCCCAATCTCCGAATTGTCTTTGCGGCGGCATAATGAGTGTTGGGCAGCTTGTTGTCCTTTGGTAGTAAATCCTGTGCCAAGTACCTGAACAATTCGGTTCTGAAAGTGTTGCTGACCCCAAACACAACACACATGTTCATCAGAACGATTGTAACAGAGACAACGCTGGTTTTTGCTCCTGGATACACTGGTGTCGTGGCTTCCGCATACAAGTTCTGCAGTTCATCAACTGTGTCGCTATCGAACTCATCATTGTCTACCACATTGGGTTCGCCTCCTGCATCCCTGTGTAGTGCATCACCACGATCCAAAGCATCCATAACCTGGCGCTGGACGTCGTGAAACTCATCGAGTAGTATGGCGTCTGCGTTGACATCATCCCTTCTAGGGACATCGTGAACAACATCGTCGGGGACATCATCAGCGTCAGCTGTGCCACCATCATGTACAACGTCGTCATCGTATGCAACATCCTCCACCCATATACCCTCCGGTGGATACCCATGAGGCGGGTCACCCCCGATGATGGACTTAGTCAAAAATGGGTCTCTGCCAATGGCTGCGAGGTGCTCTCGGATGACGGCGATTCTCTGGCGTCGACCCCCATGGCAGGTTTGGCAAGGGCAGTAAAATGATGATATGTTTTGCGTCGTTGCCACTCGTAGCTGTGTCTGGAGGATAAGGTCCGCAAGCGGGATGTGACGCATTGTCCGCCCATCAGCATCAATTTGAATCGTTGCGCCATGGCGGCACCGCTGTGTACTCATTGCCGCAACTTCGCTGCGAAGTATAGAAAAATATATTATACCATGTTAGAAATCATACTGATTGTAAGGAACACGGAAGAAATGACTTGTACACGACTGCGCATTGTTCAAATTTGGCATCATTTACTGCAGAATGTGTACGAGGATGTCCATTTAAACGCAGAGACGTCTATGATAGCATCCGTAATGATGTCTCCTAAGACATCGTACGTGGTTGGTATATCTACGTCAGAGACCACAACATATTATCCCTGTTCTCTACAGCCATGCACATCATTATAGATGGATGATTATAGGTGTTCTGCCATAGGTGATGGTAGTATACATCCACTGCATTGATCGTACGTGTACATGTGCATGCATACATTGCTGATAATAAAAAATAACCATCTTAAGAGTACTTAGTGCAATACAGAAAAGACAATCTTCACATAACCATACATAGAACGTGAACATGCAATTGTAAGACTGTGTCTTGATCATTAAAGATGTCTATGAGAACATCCATGATGACATCACAATAGACATCCTCAAAGAACGAACCTTGAACAGATTTCATTGTCCTTCAGCACTTACACATGGAGAATGGAAATGACGGCGTCTAGAAGTATATGCACAAATTCACATCATGAATATCGAATATGTGGATCGAAACTTTCTTACACGATAGTATGAAGTAAATGAAGTACTGTACTCAAAATGCAGACGTTAATATAGCAATCGAATACATTGGATTTGTACCTTGGAAGTAAGTCTTCTACAAAATACGAATTGCGCAAAGTAACGTCCTCATATAGAATTATTATCCACTTGTACACTATAGGCATGAACAAAATTTTATATATAGATAATGTGATTTTAATTTCCAATTTACTTCACTGTACAGTGCATTTCATAACATCAATGTGCATGGAGTGCGAAAAAACATCGCAAGCTTCTAGTCTCTTCAATTTTCCTTATGTTCAAATAGTAATTCTTCATACAATGAAAGAAAATACATTCCTATTGATTTCCAAACTCCAAACTTGGTTGTTCTATGTCAGCTGAAAGAATGTTCTGAATACTTCCCATGATGCTTAACTTCTGCCAACGTAAAGTATGAAATAACTTCTTCACCTGCAGATGTCTCCTGGGATGTCTACGTAGATGTCTAACGAGATGTCTAAGTAGATGTCTAACGAGATGTCTAGACGTCAAAATGACAGTAGGAATAAATTATAAGCAACCCTAATCCACGTGTCCAACCTACCTAATCCACGTGTCCAACCTACTTAGCATCGGCTGCGCATACTGTCAAACAGCTAAGGCAACTGTGATAAGCTACGACTCCTACTTTTCATGCAACCAAGGTCCTCAATATTCCTACCTTAGTGCATACCATAGCATTCTGAAAACATGGAGGGAACTAGAGGATTTCATGTGCGTTATAGACATGGTGGATGTGGAGACACCGTACCAGAGAAGTTGCGAGCGTCCGTGGTTACAAACGCAGCTCTCGACGTCTTCAATAACTTTGTCGATACCCTTGCAAGAGTCACACCGCCTACAACAACAATGAAAGAGCAATGTCAAAATCCCGGAACAGAAGTGCGGCGGAGCGCGCGATTCAAGGAAGCCATGGAAGCAAATCGGCGACCGCAATTACCTCCTCCTACACCAATCTCCGTACGAAGTATTGCGAAAACGATGGATTAGAAGGTATGTAGCAACTGGAACCCTAAGCTCCACCTCAAATTTCGTCACTTCCTCCACATGCGATGTGGACCTCCACTTTGCTCTTGGGATTGAGGTCGCACGAGCAGATTGATGCCTGCAAAAGGGGAGGAAGTTGGAATCGAGGCATGGAGACAAGATTTTCAACAGCGCTGCGCCGATCAACGAGCGCTGGAGAGGGTTTCTGAAATCGCACGGCCATAGGGCCTGCACGGTGATAGGGCGAGGGGCACGGTGATAAGTCCGGAGGTCGGTGATGGGTGACCGCGGACCGAGCCTTTAAGGCTGCCGCCTTTCCTGCATCGTCTCGCACCTCTGCACTGTGCAGACATCTCCTGCGAGGTCACCTCCCCTCCTCCGAGCGCTCTACCGCTCCGCTTCTGCAGCTCGATCCTCGCTGATGAGCCCGCTCTCTCCCTTCTTGAAGATGTGAAGCTCCGATCCCCGTCGAACGTTTTTGTTTCTGGTTTTGGAATTGTCTGCTTCCGTCAATTTGTGGTTCTTCTCCTTACCTCCACATCTGTTCTGCAATTGATTTTCAGCTTCTTCATTCGTGATTTCGTGGCTGTGAAATTTGGTGAGGGAAAAGTTCGGTTTCGTACTGTTGGTGTGCTGCAGGACGTCTGTTTGTCCATTTCATGACTCCCGAATAGCAGTTGTAGCAGTAGTACGACGAGGTGGTGTATGTGCTTGTGCTCATGTTCATGATCTTCTGAATGATGTGGTTTGATCCGCATTGTGAATACCGTGATTGTGCTGCATGTTTACTTCGAAGTATGAGACGTTGTCCGCGAAGATGTCTGACTGGATGTCTAGTAAGATGTCTAATTTTGTGCTTCTGTTCACTAAAAGTGTGTTTTCATGTCTGTGGCATGGCTGCGAAGTACGAGGCGTTTGTTGAGTGGCCAGCCAGGCGCGTCATGATGACGAGGAAGGGCCAGAAGAAGCGGCCGCCATCGCCACGCAGAGAAGACAGCCACACTAGAGAGTTGCGGACGAAGAATCGCGAAGACGTTCAGGCAGGACCCAGCAACAAGCAGAAACGGTCCGTGGCAACTGAGGCACAGACCCGGACAAAGTGGATGAAAGACCTTGAACTGCAACAGGATTTCCGGTGAGTGCACCAAAAGATTGAAAACATGTGATTACTTTGTGGTTTTATGTTGTATTGTTTTATCAGCCAAGGTTTCTTGTTGTACAGTCGGGGGTTTGAAGACCCAGAATATGAGGAGGAGGCAAACGACACAGAGGATGAGGAAATCGAGGACGATGACATCGCTGAAGAGGCAACACCCGAGGAGACCCCTCTGCAGCGTGGATCAGCACGGCAGTTGAAGAGGGAAGCGGTGAAGAAAGTCTTGACCGTGGACGAGAAGGGCTTCCCTTATGGGAACTTGAAGAAAGCATACGAGGAAGATTTGCGCTTGATCTCAAAGGAGTTAGATCCAAACTACAACTTCAAAGAGCAGACTCAGGCGATGAGGGAGAGATTCTTCAATCGCTTGGCAGGAGGTAAGAGAATTGTGCTTCTGTTGGAGGGGATGACGGTTTTCTATCTAAGAGGATGTCTATTAGGATGTCTTCAGGGCTGTCCGGCAGGATGTCTACGAAGATGTCTGCAGGGATGTCTCACAGCGTCGATTGAAATATGTTTTGTAGGGTGGGACGTGAGGGGGGACGGCGTTGACGACGAAGTGGACTCAGCATGGATCGCTACGAAGGTAAACAAGGCGTTAACGAACCGACGCTATGCACTGAACCAGCTGATCGATAGAGGACATCGGAAACCACCAGAGGTGACAGATCAGCAATGGAACAAGCTCGTGAAGAGAAGGAGCACCTCAGAGGCCAAGGTGCAGTCTGAGAGAATGGCATATGTCTCGAAGGGGAAGGGCAGCAAGCGACCAAGGCCCGCAGCGCTCAAGGAGGCCGCGGTAGTGAAGCTGGTAAGCATCTTCGAAGTTGTTGGGGACATCCTGAGACGTCTGTGCAAATGTTATCTTTGTTGTCTTTGTTAAAATCTGTGCCTCCAATTCTGTAAATACTTTACTGTAGTGTTGCCGGCTTCACCGCTCACCGTACGAATCAGAGATTAACGAGGAGATGGAGGCGCAGTACAATGAAATGCAGGAGGATAGGGACATCGATGACGACGATGACGATGTGCAACAAGTCGAAAACAAGCTGCAAGAGCTCGAGCAAAAAATGGAGGCATCAAACGAGCGTTTGGAGGGGAGGATTTATGCCTCCAGCACGCGCTTGGAGGCCAAGATTGATGACTCTCATCAGCGCTTAGAAATGATGATCCGCCAGCTTTTGGACTCCCAGACTTCCTCGACCCCGCAACCTCACATGGAGCTGCCAGTACCTACAACACCCGTGTTATTGCAGGTTACTTTGGAATACTTCTCCTTCTTATCTTCAAAATTATATCCACACAAATTCTACACTTTCTACACTTACAGAATCTCCTTAAATGATCAGTTTATGATAAGATGTCTACGAAGATGTCCACAAAGATGTCTTAAGGGATGTCTAAGAGGATGTCGAAAAACATGTCGAATGGGCTAACCTGCAGCGCGTTTCGTTATTGCAGGTTACTCCTACACCAACAACCACTATGGACAAGACGCGGCCAACATCTCCAAACCATGGCACATCGGGCGTGTCTGAGCGCATGATTGGGCAGGATGCCAACATGGGAGCTGCGACGGACAAGAAAGAAGGCACGTCCATGGAGGTTGCAGAAGGAGGGGGATCAGAAGAAGGAGACACTGTGGTAGGCACGAGTGCGGTGGCTGAACTTGTAGAGGAGGTTGAGGAGGCCATTACACTGGTGCTTGCAGCAGAGACGGTAGAAACAGAGGAGATTGCAAAGGTAAACTTAGATTAGACATGCAGTGACCATGTTTGGGACTGTGCACGTCACCATGTTCGGAATGCCTTTTGCAGCGACATCTGGTGGACGCACAGACGTCTTTGGAGACATCCTTACGTCAGTAGAAACATCCAGCAGACATCTTTGCAAACACTGTTATGTTTTAAGCATGTGTCTGAATGTCATGGTGGGAAGCCAGTGCACATAGTTTTCAGTGTTTTATGGTAGCTACATGTTCATGTCACACATTTTGCTTATTTGTGCATAATATTTCATGTTTGAAATATGTTAGAATCAGGAGGCAGTCAAAAAACAAGATGAGTCCTTGGGATATTTTGTAAGGTGCAATGCGAAGGCAGGTACCGAAACAAAGGCTCCGGTGAAGATGCCCAAGCCTGCAGGATTGTCAAAACCGGGAAAGTCTGTCACACCAAAGGCAACGGGACAATCTCAACCAAAGAAGGCACATGAAGAGAAGCAAGGAAGCCAGTCAAAACCTAAGAAGGTGGTTGATAAGGTACAGAAGAAATGACTATGATGTTATGTTTGGACTTGGTTACTTGCATGTATGCACATTTTTTTCTGAAATGGACCCGTATGGTGGTAAGGAAAGCATAGAAAGCACATGAAGATAGAAGAAATAAGCCCTGCTTTGTAGTACAGAATGAAATTGCATACGCAGAGTAAGTGAGCTGTTGTTTTTTCGCAATTCCAGAGAGGCAGCGAAACAAGATCAGAGGCCGCGAAGAGAAAATGACGGCAGAGGCGTGCACGTAGGTGAGTGGAACATGACATCCAGAAGATGTCTTCATAGACATCCAGTAAAACCTGTCGAAGATGTCTGCTTTGACGTTTGTGTGGACATCTTATGACATGATTCACCTTGTAATCTACTATGCTGACCGTTCGTATAGTACAAGAAGTAGGGTTATCAATTTCTTGATGTTAGGAAGTCAACCATGTGTAGGTAGGTAGTGCAAGTAAATGAAATTAAATCAAAATTCTTCGCCTTTGGAAACCCTTTTTTAAGTGCATTCGTTGTTGGCTTATTGAACATGTGCAGCGGCGGTCATGCGCACGACCGTAGGGGGGTATCGACAGCAAGGGATGATAGTAGAGGGGCTTGAGGTTGTGGGTGCGTAGTATCTCGCAGTTGTTGACTGGTGTATTACTGAACATGCTAGTTTTGTGCTATGTGAGAAAAGCACATGCTGATGTTATGTAAGACGTCTGTGGTTTACGGTTCTGATGTCTATATAAACATCTACAAATGTCATCCCAGATGTCCTTTAATATGCCCAAAAGACATTAATCGTCACATCGTCGCATACATCACCAAAACAGAAAACGTTTACTTCGATGTCCCACGAGATGTCACAACAGACATCCGTGTAAACATCACAAATATAACGGAGACATCAATCTTGACATCGTTCTAGGCACTGGAGACATCAAGCAAGACACGAAGATGTCTTACATGATGTCTAACAGAAACATCATTTGACCCTAAAACCCCCGAAAACTTTGCTGACGTGGCATGCCACATCATTTTCCCGGGTCCACGTCAGATTATCCCGGGTGCCACGTCGGATTTCCTATGTGCCACATCGGATTTTCCCGGGTCCACGTCGGATTTTGGCGCCGCCACATCAGATTCTACGGGACCACCGAAAAGTCCACATCATGATGAAATTCATTGCCATGTGGCACTGCTCGTCCACATGGCGCTGATGTGTCACCTACATGGCACACGTTTTACCCTCCCAAAGTTACCTCAAGACACCCTGAAAATGAGGATGTCTTTAGATAATTTTGGATGTCCGATTAGACATCCTCGTGTCTAGGATGTCTTCCTGTCTAACAAGACATTTTTTTTTATGTCTCTGCGTCAGATTTAGACATCAGAAAAAACAGGGTTTTCTTATAGTGTGGGCCTCACAATTCTTCATACTCCGTGATTTCGAGCATTACTGCCGAAAAAGACACTCTGAGTGGACCACAAAGCGTCATAACAACCTTGTTTAGGGCCCTTTTGGCCTCACCATTGTTTTGAATTTGCAAGTTATTGGCTAGATAAGGATTCAATAAAGCCCCTGCATAATGGAGATCTGTTGTCATCATCTCCCAACGCCGTAGGAATGATCCTTCAAGGCGAGTTGCAATTCCGTCAAGCATGTTGAATGGCGCATTGCGCAGCTTGAACACGTGCTCCTTTAGCTTGTTCATGGTCACCCAAGCAATTCCCATTGCCAGAGTGTCACCATCAAAAGTCCGCAATGCCTTTAGTACTGGTGCCACTACAAATTCAAAGTTACTGCACCGATGCCAGAAAGTCTCGTCTAGAACGGTGGCTCGCACCTGCGATGACTTCGCACGGGCACGGTGCCCGTTTTGCCTATCGAAAAGAGAAGATACGTAGGATATCCATGTTGGGTCTATCACAACCATCTCCAGGGCATTCTTCACTTCCAATAGACGATGAATCATTATGTAATTGCATGCAAACCTTGTTGCTGGTGGCCACAACAGAGGCAATTTTGGCGAAAATCGACGAAAAAGGGCCATGGGCACATGGTGGTTCCGGATATACAATGCAATCTGTTTCGCCTTCTGGACGAGGTCTGCAAACATGCCTTCCTTCCCCCAGTCCTCGAGGAGGAGGTTCAAAATATGTGCACAACACCCTTGAGTATATATGTGCGGGTACTCATCGTTGACCTTCTTTATTGCCCCCAACATGTTTGAAGCATTATCGGTGCACACTTGGACCACATTCAATGGTCCAACCTTACGGATAAAACTTTTCAATTGGTCCCCTATATATGCCGTTGATTTCTTCATACCCGTGGTGTCTATAGACCCCAAGAAGATATCATCCATTGGACATACGAGCATGATATTCATGAGAGGGCGACGTGTAACATTGTCCCGCCCGTCCGAGCATATTGTTGCGCCATACTTGGCAATATCTACGCCGGTCTTCTTGTCCACAAGGTCTTTCACTTTTTCTTTTAGAGGCTCAATGTATGTCGTCCTCATGGCATTGTACGATGGCGGTGTATAATCGAAACCCGCCTTTGACGTTGCGAGAGTGGCCTTGATGAAGGCCGGATGTCTAACCACGTTGAATGCAACGTTGGCTTCATAAAAAAATTGTGCCCATAATTCGTCCAATTCTTTTCGTTTTTCTATTTGGTAAGCCTCTGGAAAGCTCCGTTGTCGTACAGATCTTGGTGTTGATGATGCTGCTTGGCTTAGAGGATTTGTGGACTGCGCGTTCTCCTCATTTCGAGTTTCCAAGAAACTACCTTGTTGGATGGATTGGCTAGAACAAGGTTCAGTGGAACATGTTGCTGGTGTGCTAGGAAGGCCAACGATCTCCGCCTCGGTCATCCTAGTAGGAATAATATTCCCGCATCTTTTAAAACGGGCCTTAACAGCTGCTGGGGCCTTAGTGCACGAAGTCTTTGTCCATTGTGGATACCCATAGTGTGACATGCACCTCCCACGTTTGTACGCGAACGTGTAATTGCACCAAACACATGTCACTTGATCCTTCTTGTTAAATGTGTACCATGGGGCCCACTCCTTCGTTTGAGCCCTTTGTTGAGACAACATCACAATAAAATTGGCGCGCAATGTTGTGCCAAAGAGAAACAGCCAAAAGTAATAGGAAATTGTGTGTGCATAGAAAATAATGACCCAAAGGTCACTCACAAACTTGTAGATTCATGCAAGGAGCCCAATAAGGAGTTCCAGGACTCGAAGCCAAGGATGTGAGGTGAGTCAAGCACATTGCATATAGTTCTTATATAGTGCTGGAGCAGGAGCATCTGGGGCCGGGCACACACAAGGGTGGCCGGGGCGCATTCTCCATGTGGCCGGGCGCGCACGCTGTGGGCCGAACGCGCACGCTTCCAGCCGAGTGCGCACGCTATGGGGCCGGGCGCGCACGCTTTGGGGCCGGGCGCGTACAATGTTGGGGCGTGCGCACTAATTCCTACTATATATTGAAACATTGCAACACCTAACATTTTGATATGTAAAACATCTCATACAAAACCACTAAATATGCATGATGCCATTCAATTTACAAGGTTTTATTAAATATACAAAATAATCGCTCAATATTAAATGGCAGTTATAAAATTGTAGAAAGCTCTTGTTCCAAAACAATTCAACATTGCTCTATGTACATTTCTCGCAATGTTGTAGTTCTAGAATCCCTTAAAGCCAGTAAAAATGAAAGAAGATTGTCTTTCTCCTGAACTCGTGCCTTCAAGTCTTGAATTTCTTCAAGACACTTTGCAACCTCATTATCCTTCTCATCGAGCTCTTCTCCTAGATCCTCAATTACGTCCAAGCTTTCTTTTAGTCGCTTCACAACTCGAAGATAATCGTCACGACTCACCCAGTCACCCTCCGTAGACTTTTTTTTATTATCCACGCCCTCCTCAGTTACCGCATCCGTCTTCGTGCATCTCCGTCTTGTTGTGAAACCGACGGTTTAGGGTTTGACGCTGATATGATGGACAATTCTTGAAGCGTGTGCACGGACTGATGACATCCAGTATCCGAGTCGGAAGATGAAGACGCGGACCACTCGATTGTTTGATTCAAAGGTTCAACTTCCATGGTTTTCCCGAGACCTTCTCCTAGAAACTTCCGCACAAACGGTATGGTTAATCCAATGACTAGCGCCATCTTGGAGTGTGTTTGGATTTCCATTGTCTCCAATCAACCGGTATGCCAAGTACCACCTCCGCGTAAACCATTCGTAAAATTGAAATGTTTACCGAGTTGCGGCTCAATTTCGCCTCGTCGTAAATGTGCTGGTACGCTTGGATACAACGCTCCTTGAAGAACTCATTGGTGCAGTACCCAAGTTGGCCCTATTTGTACGTCGCATTAGAGAATATCGTGAGTATGGCCAGAGGTGCCCCAAATGACACCATCCAATGTATTTTGCACATTGTGCAAATGTCCATGGGGTTGGAACTGACTCCCAACCAGAAAATGCCTTCATCTTCTCATCCATCAACACGTGAAGGCGCTTCTTCTGCTTTGAGCGTGCGTGACGAAAATCACGCTGTCGCTTTTCCGTGGGGACTGCTAGTGGTAGATGGTTGTCCAGAATCCATGGTGACGAGGTGGAGGAATACGAAGGTGGCAAAATACAAAGGTGTCAATAGACACCGTAAAAACTTCCCAAAAGTGCCAAGCAAGCAGCCGCCACGTGGCAGTTGCAGGCCAAAGCGCCTAGGAAGTGGAGTCCGTAACTTTGAAATCTCATATTTATAGTAAATTAGTGACCTCTGGCGGGCGCATACGACCAAGAGGCGCGCGTACGCTGGAGGGCCGGGCGCGTACGCTGGAGGGCTGCGCGCGTACGTTGGAGGGCCGGGGGCGTACGCTGGAGGGCTGCGCGCGAACGCTAGAGGGCTGCGCGCGAGAGGGGTGTGCCTTGAACTTGTGCCTTGAACTTGACATTCAATACTTCTACTTACTTATAACCTAGTGCCTTGAATTTATACTTACTTATACAATACTTATACATTTTACATACAATACTTAATACTTATACTTACTTATACAATACTGATACTTAGGCACACAATACTTATGCTTACTCGATGATTTTTTTGGGGAGAGTTAGTACCTTCAATTAGCATGCTCAATGATTTGTTCCGCAAACTTATACTCATTTTAAGATATAATATGGATAATTTGTATGGTAGAATGCCATCTCTTATCATTTGGAAGGCCGTTGCAATTAGTTACATATAATTCAAGCAAGAATAATAATGTTGCATTAATATTGGGGATTTTGTTACATCCCAAATCATTTATTATGCAAGAAAGTAACATGATTTTTTTGTTTAGTCTTATGATTGACATGTTTGAGACAAAAGTTTAAGTTTTATTCTTCAACACATGATATAAATTCCACTACAAAAAAATTCTCGATGATACTATAGACTATTGTAGTCGGTTATCAAATATTAGACAAAAGTGAATTGAATTTATTGACTAGGGTGCATGAAGTTGTACAATCATGGAAGATCATAACACATGATTAACGTCAGAGATAAACAATATTGTTTTGAACTAAAGCCATTTACAAATGAAGTGCAATTTACAAAATTCACAAGGTCTATGATTTCAAAATGTTACAAAAATTGCCCGTTTATCATTCATGGCACTACTTCCATTGCTATCAAATTCTACGACTTTAAAGTAAACACCAACTTCGCATATTCCTGGATTTGATTGTCCTTTTCTTGGAGTATAGCGCGTAATTTTGAAGTTCTTCTTTGTTGCGGTTGGCTTCTTCTACCAGATTCTTGTTTTCCTGTAAACTCTGCTCATATTTAGCAAGAAGTTGAAGATGAGCCTCTCGTCTAATTAAAACATCATTTGAAGACTCTAGGTTTTCATTGATGTTCTCATATGCAACCGC
The DNA here is from genome assembly GCA_963971425.1 of Bryoerythrophyllum caledonicum. Classification (NCBI taxonomy): domain Eukaryota; kingdom Viridiplantae; phylum Streptophyta; class Bryopsida; order Pottiales; family Pottiaceae; genus Bryoerythrophyllum; species Bryoerythrophyllum caledonicum. The sequence goes on along the minus strand of OZ020519.1, from coordinate 30,782,244 downwards.
GTCCATCTCAGTTTGATCTTCATCCTTGCCGGAATCTTCTCCAATTGTCGGTGTTTCTTAGAGGGCAGAATCTAGCCAATGGCATTTAATAAAGCCCTCAATCTCCTTGCAAATAGATGGGTCGCATCCAGTGTCCGAGTCGTCACTGGAAGTGTCTGACCACACGACTTCCTCGTTTGGAACTTCAACTTCCTTCGCCTTTTTTTCCTAGAGCTTTGCCCGGAAACTTGCGCTCTATTGGTAGTGATGCAGTGGATATTGGTGTCATCTTGGAGTTTGGTTGTATTTCCATCGTCCTCCAATCGACTACTACTCCGAGTATAATCTCAGCATACACCATACGTAAAATGGATAGATTCACCTCGTTCCGGTGAACCTTTGCCGTGTTGTAGATGTGCTGGTACGCTTGGATGCACCGTTCTTTGAATACTTCATTGGTGCAGTAATTTAAATTACCCTTGTCGTATTTCCGAAGTTGCGAATACCGCAAATGCGGCCACATTCGTCCCAAATGACACCAGGCAATGTACTTTGCACACTGCGTAAATGTCCACGGGTTTGGTACATCTCCCCAGCCTCGAAATGCCTTCAGCTCACCATCGATGAATATGTGAATGCGTTTCTTCTGCTTGTGGTTGCGTACTCGTCCCCCATCACGCACTCGTTTCTTCATTTCTTCTCGGAAGCCTGAATCTCAGAAGGCCCACTTGAGTCCATGCTTGAAACTAGCGTGAAGGGGCACCGGGAGTAAAAGGTTGTCAATAGACACCGGGATGAAATGGAATGTCAATAGATACCGGGACCCACTTCCCAATAGTGCTTAGCAAGCAGCCGCCACGTGGCAGTTGCAGGCCAAAGCGCCTGGGAAGTGGGCCCATCGTGCCACGATTCCCAAACTTATAGCAAGGCGCACATGCCCCCCATAGGCCGCGCGCGTACGAGATGGGACGGTCTCGCGCGTATCAATCATGGTCTCGGGAGGAGGAACAGAATGGCGGGCGCGTGCGAATGGGGCCAGGCGCGTGCGATTCAGGGTCGGGCGCGTGCGCTGTGAGCCGGGGCGCGCATTCTTTGGGGCCGGGCGCGTGCGAATGGGGGCTTGGCGCGAACGAATAGTGACAGTGCGCGCGCGAATAGTGGCCGGGCACGTGCGCTGTGGGGCCGGGCGCATGGCGTCTTGGCCAGGCGCATGCAGACGCGCATGCGTGGCCAGGTTTTTCCATTTCACTATAAATGGAACAGATTCTAATATCAATCACATAGGCTCCTCTCAAGTGGCTCCTTGTCCTAGTACTATTTGTACTTTGCTAGGAACTAAGAGGGGGGCCACCACACATTGGGTCCGGGGGAGGTTTTGATTTTTTTTTTAAATTATAGTTTGTGTAGGCCCTAGGGTTGTGATTATTGCAATGGCCACTGATCGTAATACTGGGAAGCGGCCCGCGTATGTTGGTTTAGATGCTCCAGATGCATTGGAGCTTCCATCTACTAGCGTTGCGGAGTTGAGCCGCAATCCTTCCGAAGCACCGAAGGCATCGTCGAAGAGGGCGAAGCAAAAAATGTCTACGCACGAGAAGGATGCCGGTTATCCACCAAAGGAGTATACCGCATTTCTTCGAGGTGTGGCAATACAATACTACCGTCGATGGTGTGAAACTGACGTGGTGCGTTTCCGTCAAGTTTATTTGGAGAAGGGAGAGCCATGAATCATGTGCTTACAGGCCGACCTCCAGTTGAAATTCGAGCGCGCTTTGGAGAGTTCAGAATCGTTCAAGGATGCATATGGCATGTATCACTATGCCTCATTCATGGAGAGAGTAATCACTCAATGTACGAGTAATGCATCGCATGTATTTGATTGTGAGGTGAAAAAACCTCGCGGGGGCCAGCATCAGCCACGAGACTTGGAACTCCGCAAGTTCCTCGAAGGTGTGAAGACCACCATCGGCAGGTTTTCAAGCTCTCGTACGAGCACTATAAGAAACCCGTGATTTTTGTGACGTTAGCTGTGATCAAGTGTGTTTTTCAAAACATGTTTTTGCGAACGGGCCGAGCCTTGGGCTCTTGGATTCTGGTGGATGTTGCACCAAACATGGAAAAATTGGCGGAAAAACGCAGAGATGTTTGAATAAACGTATTTGTTTGCGGGACGTCCTAGTGAACATAGTCATGTTTTAGACAACGTCCTCAGAAAGGTGACAATGCCACGTCGGCAGGGGGGTTTCAGCTTTACTGTGAGTAACTTCGAGATTGTTACTGCAACCTCCCGTAAAACACTACCCAACGGTTAAAACACAATGGAGATGGGCTGACCCCTACAAAAATAAAATGTGGATGTCGTTACTGACGTCACAAAAAACGTGGATGTCCTTACTGACATCACAAAAAACATGTTTGAGCCACGTAGGCAAGGTAGAAATTGGATTCTTTTAAAAATGTTTGTGCCACGTAGGCAAGGTTGAAATCAGCTGCCACATAGGCAAAGAGGATGTTGGAACAGACGTCTGGATGGACGTCTACTGTGACATTTTAATGTTTATGCTAACACGAGGCTAATACCATGACAAATCCAATAATCCCATATGGATTGTCACCACTTGTGCATCCCATTGTATATATATGTAAGGCCTTCTCTCCTATCTCGTCACACTTGAATCAAGAGTGATTCACTTTCATCCATCTATTTGGATGAATTTGAATTACCCT